>APFE031038677.1:26491-40357 GCA_000404065.3 Pinus taeda
CCTACAGGCTGCCCAGATATGTGCCAATGAGACTGTTTGCCTTGGAATATTTCTGGCAATTCATCAATTCAGATCTGAGTCACTTCCATAGCACAAAGGAAAAGGCCCGATTGAAACTCAGAGACCAGTTAGGCCCCTGTGTTATGAACAAGAAAGAGGGATGGAAGGATGCTGATGAAATATTGGGTCAAACACTCAGACTCAAGATAAGCTTTTGGTGGGTAACCTATGACCCAAATGGCTTTATCAATGCAAGAAGGGTAAAATATAGGCTGGCACCCTATGAACATTACAACATCCCTGACATAGAAAAGTTTTCCAACCAAGATGAGTGGGTGGAGGGCACACTAGTTGAAGAGTTTACTGAGGAAGAGAAAATGGAACAAACTTTGAAAAATATCGAAAAAACTCTTGACTTAGATTTTTTTGGGCAGGTATCATTCAAAATACCACAACAAACCAGGGAAAGTTCATCAACTGCTACAACTTCACAACAAGTTTTCCAAGAAAGGACTACACCAACAACAGGGACAACAAAGGGCAAGGGGTTAGTAGTTGCAGAGCAAGAAACAATGGAAGAATAGCCAACTACCTCAAAATAACACATCCAAGGGAAAGCCCCTTCATTACAGGCACAAGCACCGGAATTACCAGCACGGCAGACTCCTCTTCCTGAGGAGAGAAGTAAGAAAAGAGACTGAGAAGAGACCACACCTACAAGTGGGTCAACAGAACAGCAAGAGGCCAAGAGGCAAAGGGTAGATCCTCTACCTGAAGAGGACATTGTGGAAGTAATCATTGAAAGCATAGAGGAGAGAGGGCCATCAGCCAACAGACTTCTGCTAGCTCTCACAGATAAGAAGTGGAGAGGCAGCATGGAATGGAAGTCTCCTCCTCAAGGTCACAAGCCAAGAAACGATCAGATATCAAACAATCATTTATGGATATTAAGGCTCAAAATGAGTGATTAAGAATTCAGTTGTATGATCAATTTCTCAAGATGACACCCTCCAAACAGTAAAGACTAATGACAGCTTATGACATCAAGGAGGAGAAAATGATCTTAAGTCATTTTAAGCCCAAGGTTCAGCAACCGCAGTCTACAACTAACTAAATAAGGACCAATCTAGAGGTCCTTGCCAAAGATATACACCCAATGGACCAAATAGAATTGCACAAACAAACGGGTGAAATGGTCTATGCTACATTGGCAGACAAGGCAATGTCGGCCCACCAATTAAAAGAGTCATTGAGTAATACATCTGCTCAATTGGATTTGGAGATATCTTCTCTAGCCAAGGACAACATAATAAAGACTCTGGAAGAAATAATTATTGAGATGGGACATGATCCCAAGGATGCCAAGGGCATCAAAGCATTGATAAAGAAGAAGGAGGAAGATATTGCTGCCCTTAGAAAGCAATTGAAGCTGCCTGTCACCATGCATCCACAAACAATAGAACTAGCACAAGAAAAAGCATAAGAGGATGTAATGGATTTGTTGATGAGAATGAATCAAAGGCTAATGCAGACAAAGCAAGAGTTGGAGAAAGCATTGCAAGCTAAGCAGGGAGAGTTGACCTCCCAGCCACCTGAAACAGCTCCAACAATTGTCTCTGCTCCCCCCACAGACACAGCAGCAATCCCTCCCACTGAGCCAACATCAACAATAGGTACAACAGCTACAGATGCTACAATAGCAGCAACAACAGAGCTAGAGACCAGCATGGGGATGGAAGAAATGCTGAAGGTAGTGAAAGTGCTAGAAGCTCAAATGTCAGAGCTCAAAGAGGCAAAAGAAAGACTAGCCAAGCTAGAGGTGAGCTATGACAAGTCAAAAATAACAGTGGCAGAGAAGACCAGAGAGGTGAAGGCCCTGGAGAACAAGGTGAAATCATTGGAAAAGGATCTCACCTTGCATAAACCTCTGGAAGACATTAAAATGATTTTGTGGACCAAGATTGGCCAGTCCATTACTGACCAATGGCTATCAATTCAAACAATCTATGAACAAATTGAATTGATAGAAAGGGCACAAGAGAAAATTCAAAGGGCCAAGGCATCATTGGGAAATATGCCTGAGCAGGCCAATAGGTTGATCCATTTTTTGAATACCCATACGAAAGAACAGCTAGCAGCTTTGGAGATCTCAGACAGGACAAGCACCATTTTGACAGTGAAGAAGGTGCTAACAATGAGAAATTTTGTACAAACTTTCGAAAGGAAGTGCCAAGAGATGCAGATGCACATTAATGCCTTCACAGAGAAATTCACAATCTTGCAACAGAAGGGTCTACCCAGTTTACTAACAAGCAATCAAAAACTGTTATCACATCAATAGTATGCTCATAGGTTAAACATGTATATAAAAAATCAGATCACTACATCATCGAGCACTTCAGAAGACAGAGGACCTCCTTCCAGACATAGTTTATATGACAAATTGGAAATTTTGTTTTATATAGAACATGAAATAAATCATCTTTTTGAAGTAAAGCCTAACTTTTACAGGTATACTGACGCTGATGAAACACTTGTGAAACTACAAAGACATCAGTTGCCTACATACCAGTGGTGGCAGAGTATGCTGGAAGTTTTACCTAGGTAATTTGGATCTTTCTGCCTATGTACGCTTGGTCAAATACCAAGACACGTGGAAGATATGGAGGAAGGAGCTCAAGTGAGGATCAGGACACATTAAATCTAAATCAAGAGCAGGTGAAAGGATCAGGACAACAACGCAGTAATGCAAATTAAAGACACAACCACCAGCCGAATTCCTAGGATGAAAAGTCAAAAATATCTTGTCAGTTAAAGTAGCCAACACAGCCACAATAACTCCTACCTTTATTTCTGCATTTATTCCTCTGTCAGAGTAGGTGAAGGAAGTTATTACTTCATATCTTATCCATAAGATATTTTGTAACTCTCTTTTTGTATAATTACCCCCCCAAGGAATGTATTTGGGGTTGGTGATTTTCCTCTTTGAACCACGGTGTAACTCTGATATTTTTTAATATAAAGGCTGTTGAAGTGCACTGCTGCTGGACCGTTTGACTGTGGATTTGATGTGTTGAGCTCTGCTACAAAATTCTTGTGTCTTTCTTTGGATTAATAAGTTATTCTAAACTGTGTTTTTGTGTTTTCTATGTTTGTAAATCTCATTTATGTTTCATAATCTTAACAACAGGGAAAAAGAATAGCCCAAAACTTGTTTAAATACACTCTATGTTCAATTCCTGCTGTTATTTATGTTTTCTTCACAACTAGCATAAACAAAAAATCTTAGATGCTTCTGTTTCCACTAATTCTTTCACTTTGAAAATTTCTAAGGAATTCTTCATGGCTCCTTGAAAATATTCATGCACTTTCCCTCTGCCACCATGATAAAGGATCCTTGACTGCCCTTTACCCCCTGACACACATCCCATCAATTTCAATATTTCAATATTGTTCCAAAACTGATTAACTTGCTCTGTAATATTGCCCTTTATCACAGAAACACACTCAGTAGTCCATCTTCATAGACTCCATTGCCCAATGGAATAAACTCTTTGAGACTTTCATCCTAGCTCTATTTAAAATCACCATCCAAACAAATTTAAAACAAAACTCTGCACATCATAACTAGCATAAAAAATTCAAAAAACAAAGTTAAATTATAAAGAGAGAGCGCTCTCTGGATGCAATTTGGCTAGAAATTGCATCTAAAAGATTGGTTAGTGGTTACCTCGGTCGTATTCCCTTTTCCCACAAGTTTTGGGGAACAACATGTGTGATAACATCATTGGCAACTCCATTGGGGACTGAATGAATGTCTGTTACTAGTGTCTAGTCTCTAAAGCTACAGATGGAGCCTGAAGTTAGCCAAGCAGCCTTTGAAGCTATCTTTGCTATGCAATCACAAGAGTAAAAAAAAGCTACTTCAGTCCAACTCCAGTTTAGCTTTAGATTCTAAACAACTATCTCAAAGATTTGTTTGGCCATCCTTGTTTCAAACCTACCTAAAGGAAAGCCCAATTCCTCTTACATTTCAGGAGATTCCTTCAAAGATATTGGCAAAACATGTATTCTCCAAAATATTCCCAGAAAATAACCAAAACATACTTTAGAAGCTCGCTCCAAAGAAGAAAACTCGGTACACAAGGTCAAACCCAGACCTGAATCCTCCAGATATTTTTGACAATCCAAATTTGATTGCTAAGAGCCTTAGGAAACCAGAAAATCAAGAGAGTTCTGCTGATTCAAATCTTGAAACACCCTAGTAGAAACCCATTCAAATTAAGCCTACTACAGAAAAATATCAAGCCCTTCTTCCTATAGCTGTAGCTTCTTCCAGTTCACCTTTATCACTCCAAAATCTCTTTCCACCCTGTTGTAGCTAGCAACAACCCCCCCTATTTTTCACTTTAGTGTTATCCAAAATACTAAATGAATGGGGACCCTTAGTTAAATTTTTAGGAAAAGCAAGAGTTTCTTTTCTCCAAAATAAGGTCACCATCATAAGCTTAGCAAGATCTTTTGAATACTTTAAATGACCTAAGTTATGATGAGAAAAATCTCAAAAGAGGAAGGCCTCATTGCAAAATGATAGTAAAGTCCCATCATTTTGGCTATTGCATCACAGTAAGAAAAAGCTAATAAGAAAAACTTCAAGATTTACCGATCTGCGATAATACCGATCGCAAGATCGCATATCGCAGGGAATAGGCTATCGAAATTTTGAGAACATAAAACTTATGCGATCTGTCACATTGCGATATCACGATCTGCAATGATTGCGATGTCGCGATGTGTGATGCCGCGATGCAAATCGCAGAATCGCTCCATCATGAATCTCTCGGGCACGTTATTCAAGAAATGCCACGTATTATAATCTGACTCAAGATCATGCGCTTTAAATGTTAATAAAGGATTAGTTGCCAGTTATTAATGAAACATGGAAGCGTGATTTTCGAAGAATTTCTTCACGTAAGGTGGCATATTTGATGTATCTACTGCATTTAAAACTCTCCCATCACCTTTCTTGATCAATCATTTCCATTTCACTTGTGAACTCGAGGAACAGAGAGCGGAGCACTATACAAGGCAATACGCCAAAAGAAATGGGAAAGAAAAGTAAAGCTCAGAGCTCCAAGGTAAAGGGGATGGCAGCATTATACACAAACACAGCGTGTAACAGAGACGTGGGGATATCAACATGGGAAGGCATGTACAGACTTCTTGAAGAAGAAAACCATAGAATAATGAAGGTTGCCGCTAGCTCAGATTCACAGGGATCTTCCGAAACATCCCTAGAAGAATTAGCTTGCTCATTCCTACATAGGATAGCAGCAAGACCCAAAATTCTCCCGTAGAGGGACATGATCAAGTGGATACTTGATAATGCAGAAATGAAAGACCGAAAGTTCAAGATCCAAGGACAAGGGCTCATCGGATCGTTCACTGTACAAGATTTAAAACTCATGTACCATCTTCCTGAGCCGCAGGCAACTTACAACACACAATTCATCAAGAAATTCGTGGCAGAAAAACCGAACCTATCGGAGACCACCAAGGATTGGTCCAAAAAAGATGAACCTCTAAAGAAAGACAAGAGCGGTATGTATAACACTAGTTCCCTCACCTCCCCATATTGTTTTGTTGCAGCCATGCTTTGTAGATTGTTTGGGAAGCTAGATATCAATAAGTTTTCATCTGAATGGTTGCCATTAATAGATGCTGCTACAAATGTCATAATTATAGATTGGGCCAAGGTCTTTTCTGAAAATCTCGTCACGACTATTCTCAATTACCAGTCTAAAAGATCCATGTCTCAAAGGATCTATCCCCCGTCTTTCCTATCCGCATATGTTATGGACTCTATCTGTTATGTGTCTAAATTTCCTGTTTTGGGTTGGAAATGGACGACTCAGGACCCATTACCCATTCATGTCTATCATAAGATATTATGGGACTCCCAGTTCGTTCCACGTTTTTACCATATTTGTCACAGTCTTATCCTACCCTTGTATAGAATGATATATGAAAAAGACCCCCCATGGTGCTCACCCGAAGCACAGATAGATATCATCCCCGTCGCAAGATGGTTCGGGGAGGATTTCTTCACTTATATTAGAGTTTTCGGAAGCACTGTCCCCCCTCATGTTCTACCTTTATACATCCCCGATAAACTTTTGGCTCGAGAGATTGCTTATCAAACCTGTTCAGAAGGCATCCTAACAAAAGATTTAAAGGACAAGAAGAAGGCCATATGGCCACAGTTTCCTATGGCTTGTGGGGCCTTTTCACTATTCCATGTAGATCATGCATTCGCAGAGATACAAAATATTACATGTCTCCAGTTATTTAAAATCCCAGCAAGACCATTTGACCTAAATGAAATTGCTCACAATTTCACAACTATGGTCAAGGTAAAAGTGTTCTTTGGCAAAAAGGATTTATTTGATGAAGGCACACCCAGGATAAATGAGAATCATAAAGAGTTTCTCTTTAGTAAGTGGGATGATCAAATCAAAGAAGCAGAAAAGGTGGCAGGTGCAGCAGCTACAACAGCAAGCATTCTCATCGACTGTATAAATGAGAATTTGCACAGAGCTAATCTAATCGCAGAAACGTTCTGGGGTATTTGCCAAACAAATCAAAATTAGAGAAGGATTGGAAGCAAAAAGCACGGGAAAAGGAAAAGGAAATCCAAGTACTAAAGGGATTAAATTGGGAATGTTACTGGACATATTTGGTTAAACAACATAGTCAGTGGATGACCGTGAAATGTATCACAAATACGATTGAAACGGTGGTGCCAGCACTCGTTGATTCCGTTTTCTCAGCACAGCTCAAAGAAGAAGTTAGCCTACCGACTCTCCTCAGACAAATGTTGAACACGTGCAGCTTTAAGGACCAGATACAGAAATAACTTAATTTAGACTCTTATTTTTTGCTTAAAAATTAGATTAGAAAAAGGGCGGTCATTTGAAAACCGCATCCTGATTTTTTGTAAATAACTTATTATCATATTTAGTTAGTAGTATTTAAACCCTTCTCATGCATTTAGAGAAGGGTCCAGAAATTTGTCAAAAACTTATCCTCAGAACATGCATTTTTGCACCCTTAGAGGAGGTTTTGATGATTGGAAGGATCGAGATTTATTGATGTTTGCATTTGATATCTGCTACTGATGTTGCACTTCTATACTCTTAGTAGATATTAGAACACGGAAAGATAAATCATTGTTGCTTGAAGCTTATGAGTATGACCAGTCATAAATGGTACTTTTATCTGTTGATCATTTCTGCTTATATTCTTAAAGAAATATACAATTTTTAGTTGTTTATATGTTATTACATGAATGCTTGTGTTACCATTTGGCACTTTTGTACGGTGGAGCCATTTATTTATGTTTAATGTGTGAATAACTTATTATGCGATATGTTGTTCACAACTGTTTTTCCTAACTTTTTATGCAAAGTGGTTCATCTTAACTGATTTATATTCTTATAATTGTTGAATGATCTTTATTACCAGCTATTATTTGAAATCTCTTTAGATCACATAATAGAAGAATTACATCCCTGGTTAGCATAGATTAGATGTGCTCTTTTCATTAGATTACAATAGGATAGAGTTAGATTAAAGTAGCTCAAATACAAACTTTAGATCAGCAACATCCAACTCTGCACATGCACACCCTTAGATTGGGAAACTGGTCCCATTATCCCCAGTCGGACTCACTATACCAAACGGATAAGGAGCTGTCAACCAAGGTCTGGACTGGGTGAGTATCCCCCTTGTTGTCAACCCGATTTTCGGGGCTTCAACATATTTAGCGCTAGAAGGGGGGGCTGAAGCATGTTGTCTGTTGGAGATGTGGGTAACTGTGATATTTGATTTAAGATGACTTCTCTCAAACTTCCTATTTGGAGTTGTATCAATGTTCGTGCATCTTCCAACACCCCACCTGAAGTGGTAAGACTCATGCCTCAGGTAAAATTCAATGGTAAGAGTAATTATTCCGCTTTTAATCACGCCCTTCAATTTATTCAAAGTGTTTTAAGTTCGAACGTCGAAGGAATTGACGAAGGCATTTTATGCAGAATTTTTACGCTCACATTCACAGCAGAAGTAAGAAACTGGTGTAGAACCCTCCCAGTTGCCTCAATTCACAGCTGGGACCAATTCGTCAAGGCTTTTGTTTGCGAATTTGATTGCTATGATTATGATAAGGTATATGATGAAATTGAATATCTACGAAAAGAAGGTGAATCTGTTAGGGATTTTAATATGCGATTTCATCTTAATTGTCTAAGGTTTGATATTGAGAACGAACTCATGGATGAAGAGTCTTCAGATTGCACTGAGCATAACTATTTTCTGCCTCCTGTGCTCGATCCAGTAGAAGTTAGTCCAAGTCTAGTTCCATTTTCTTTTAATATGAATGAAAATTCCAATTTGAATATTTGAATTATTCATGATGAAGAAACTTCCCGAATATTAGAAGACATGCCCACTCTAATACAAGAAGACATAAGCGAGAATGTTGAAGGAAAGCCTACCTTGGAAACAGAAAGCGACTTGGAGGCAAGATTAGATAATATCATCGCAAGTCGACAAATGCAGATATCAAGGTTAGAACAGCAAACTGATTCTCTTTCGGAAAATACAAACACACAAAGGTATGATCTAAAGCCTAATATCTACGATGAATGTGATCAACAAGAAATTCTTCACGATGATATTTTCAAATTCATTGTTTCATAATCACATTTTTCTCTTTATCCTGATGTTTTTAGTGATGATAATTTTCTTCCCCTCAGTATTGATAAAGTCCCAAAACATATAGAGGATTATCCAAGTAAATCACTGTTAGGATTTCAAGAGAAAGAGACAGCTATAGAAACTCCTTTTGTCCTTTTTAAACATGAACGACTTGACCTTCCCTTTTTGAATATACGGGATAAAAAAGAAAAATCCAGGGAATCCTGCGAAGTCATGTATGATAGCTACTTAGCCGATGATAATGTTGATTTATCTCAAGTAACTCAACAGAACTCAGATAATGAGAAATATTCTAATTCAAGAATTATACCAGTCAATCCTCATTTCAGAGTGATGGATCATTTGCATGATTTTACTATCCGAGATGAAATCCCGATCTATGATTCATATCATGAGCAAACTACCATGCCTTCTCCCAATCATGATTTGTTTTCTGATTCACAAGACGAAAATCGAAATCACTCAGATCCCATGATTATGGCCAGTCCTTGTGAAGAAGAAGATATTCCAGATCAATCCCAATTGCCTTATAACACTAGTTGTACAGATAATCATTACATTCTTTCTCGCCTGCATTCATTTTGTATAAAATCAGATTGTGTTTTAAATTTTCAGACTTTTGATAGATTGCTATGGTATATTGAACTCCTGATCAAAGAACACTCGAGAGATGCGTTACCATTTTGGGAAGCTGAAATGTGTCAATGCCAAAATCAGTCAATAACAACCTTCCTTAAAAAACTTCTATGTCATCCAAAACATCATCAACAAAAAAAAACATTTTTGGAAGCTTACCAGCAATTTGTGATAATTGACAATTCTCTTTTCGAAAATTTCCATCTGTTATTCATTTTTTTAGTGATTTATATGTGGAAACTTTCTGTTTGCCAGAAATTGCTAAAAGATTGACCTTAACGCATGATAGATTTCAAGCCAGTAAAATTGGCCTGTCATCTTTCCTATTGAACGATCGCCAATCCGTAACAGAAATTCATCCTGATTTCTACGATCCAATAGGTATCCAATTAGAAAGAAGATTTCATAAAAAATAAATTTCGAGCAGAATTTCGACTGAAATTTCACTTTCTGATTCCACATTCAATATTGATAGTCCAAGGAAAGCTTTTATCTTAACACTGATGTTTAAAGGGTGCATATGTGTAGGAATAAAAATGAAAAGATGGTTTCACTTGAAATATCATTTTACCTAGTCAATTTGTCTGTGTATAGTTAAATTAGGAGTAGGAGTAATTTAGTTAGGTTACTAGTTGGATAAATTAATTTTTAAAAGTTGATAGGTAAAATAAAAGAAGAGATTATCCCTATTGTATATAATCCAAAGGAATAGTCACCTCTCATTTCTTTAATATTTTTCCCCCTAAATAAAATTTGCTTTGGTTAACAACATCTGACATTTACTAACGACACCATTTCTCTTTTTCAGATTTTAAACTCTTGCTTGTATAAATAGCAAAGCTTTTGGAAACTTGATCTTTATTATTACTAGATGCTATTAAAAAACTCTAACCCAGATACGATACTAGTTACAACTTCCAAAAATTTTGACGAAAGCAACCTTTGGCGAAGAAATTGTTTTATATCAGCACAATGAAAGGTATCAATAGCAAAATAGGGATTCTCTGTAAAGCAGCTGTTTTCAAACTCTATCATTGTCATCCAGAATTTTCTTAAGGAAAAAATGACTTCCTCCTTGCTAAATAAAATTGCAGCATTCAGAGGAATAATCCATGAATACACTTTACCTTAAAGAATAAGAGGTCTCATCACGAGCCAACTTATCATGATCACAAGTATTATAACTTGCTGACTTTGCCAATACTGTCCACCAAAACAAGGCAATGACTCAAAATTGTAAAATAAAAAGACAAGGGGTCTCATCACGAGCCAGCTTGTTGAGCAAAAGTGTAAATCAAGTGAATGACTGTGTCATAATTTGGCTACCAAACCAAGACATTGTTCTTTAAGAATAAAAAAGAAAATCAAATCAATAAGTGTCAATATGGGTTTTTTTTTGAAAGTTGTAGATCACCTTGAGCAGGATAAGGGATCATTGTTGGGTAACAGGTAACCCTGTCGAGGCTATGGACGCCTGCTGGCAGCAGAGGCTCTACCTACGACAAATGAGCATATTTAAAACCGGTTCACAGGGAAAACTTTATTTTTTACAAGACCAAGTAATGGCTGATATAAATGCAAGGACAAGTTAGAGAAGCGAATATTTAAAAAGGAAAGAGGTTGAAACAAAATATTATGAAAGTTTAGAGCATAATATACTTCATCTTTCCATAATAAAGAATGAGAGTTCTAAAAAACTTTCTATTTTGGAAGTTTGAAAAGTTCAAAAGAAAAAACAGAGATAACTAGTTCTCCCAAGTGAATCGCCAATTGTTGTGGCCAGCAACAACCCCCCCTATTTTTCACTTTAGTGTTATCCAAAATACTAAATGAATGGGGACCCTTAGTTAAAATTTTAGGAAAAGAAAGAGTTTCTTTTCTCCAAAATAAGGTCACCATCATAAGCTTAGCAAGATCTTTTGAATACTTTTAATGACCAAAGTTATGATGAGAAAAATATCAAAAGAGGAAGGCCGTATCGCAAAATGATAGTAAAGTCCCATCATTTTGGCTATCGCATCGCAGTAAGAAAAAGCTAATAAGAAAAACTTCAAGATTTACCGATCGCAAGATCACATATCGTAGGGCATAGGCTAGCGAAATTTGGAGAACATAAAACTTATGCGATCTGCGACATTGTGATATCATGATCTGTGATGTCGCGATTTGCAATGCTGCGATGCAAATCGCAGAATCGCTCCATCACGAATCTTTCATGCACGTTATTCAAGAAATTCCACCTATTATAATCTGACTCAAGAACATGCGCTTTAAATATTAATAAAGGATTAGTTTCCAGTTATTAATGAAACATGGATGCGTTCTTTTCGAAGAATTTCTTCATGTAAGGTGGCATATTTGATTATCTGTTGCATTTAAAAATCTCCCATCACCTTTCTTGATCAATCATTTCCATTTCACTTGTGAACTGCAGGAAGAGAGAGCAGAGCACTATACAAGGAAATACACCAGAAGAAATGGGAAAGAAAATTAAAGCTCAAAGCTCTGAGGTAAAGGACCATTATACACAGACACAACGTGTAACAGAGACACGAGGATATCAATATGGGAAGGCATGTGCAGACTTCTTGAATAAGAAAACCCCAGAATAATGAAGGTTGCCGCTAGCTCATATTCACAGGGATCTTCTGAAACATCCCTAGAAGAATTAGCTTGCGCATTCGTACATAGGATAGCAGCAAGACATAAAATTATCCTGTATATGGACATGATCAAGTGGATACTTGATAATGTAGAAATGAAAGACAGAAATTTCAAGATCCAAGGACAAGGGCTCATCGGATCGTTCGTTGTACAAGATTTAAAACTCATGTACCATCTTCTTAAGCCGCAGGCAACTTACAACATGCAATTCATCGAGAAATTCATGGCAGAAAACCCGGACCTATCGGAGACCACCAAGGATTGGTCCAGAAAAGATGAATCTCTCAAGAAAGACAAGAGCGGTATGTACAGCACTAGTTCCCTCACCGCCCCATATTGTTTTGCTGCAACTATGCTTTGTAGATTGTTTGGGAAGCCAGATATCAATAAGTTTTCATTTGAATGGTTGCCATTAATAGATGCTGCTACAAATGCCGTAATTATAGATTGGGCCAAGGTCTTTTTTGATAATCTGGTCACGGCTATTCTCAATTACCGGTCTAAAAGATCCATGTCTCAAAGGATATATCCCCCGTTTTTCCTATCCGCATATGTTATGGACTCTATCTGTTATGTCTCTAAATTTCCTGTTTTGGGTTGGAAATGGACGACTCAGGACCCATTACCCATTCATGTCTATCATAAGATATTATGGGATTCCCAGTTCGTTCCACATTTTTACCAAATTTGTCACGGTCTTATCCTACCCTTGTATAGAATGATATATGATAAAGACCCCCCAAGGTGCTCACGCGAAGCATAGATAGATATCATCCCCATTGCAAGATGGTTCGGGGAGGATTTCTTCACCTATATTAGAGTTTTCAGAAGCACTATCCCCCCTCATGTTCTACCTTTATACATCCCCGATAAACTTCTGGCTCGAGAGATTGCTTATCAAACCTGTTCAGAAGGCGGCCTAACAAAAGATTTAAAGGACAAGAAGAAGGCCATATGGCCACATTTTCCTATGGCTTGTGGGGCCTTTTCACTGTTCGATGTAGGTCATGCATTCACAGAGATAAAAAGTATTACATGTCTCTAGTTATTTAAAATCCTGGCAAGACCATTTGACCTAAATGAAATTGCTCAGAATTTCACAACTATGGTCAAGCTAAAAGTATTCTTTGGCAAAAAGGATTTATTTGATGAAGGCGCACCCAGGATAAACGAGAATCATAAAGAGTTTCTCTTTAGTAAGTGGGATGATCAAATCAAAGAAGCAGAAAAGGCGGCAGGTGAAGCAGCTACAACAGCAAGCATTATCATCGACTGTATAAATGAGAATTTGCATAGAGCTAATCTAATCGCATAAACTGTTCCGGGGTATTTGCCAAACAAATCAAAATTAGAGGAGGATTGGAAGTAGAAAACACAGGAAAAGGAAAAGGAAATCCAAGTACTAAAGGGATTAAATTGGGAATGTTACTGGACATATTTAGTTAAACCGCATAGTGAGTGGATGACCGTGAAATGTATCACAAATACGACTGAAAAGGTGGTGCCAGCACTCGTTGATTCCGTTTTCTCAGCACAGCTCAAAGCAGAAGTTAGCCAACCGACTCTCCTCAAACAAATGTTGAACACATGCAACTTTAAGGACCAGATACAGAAATAGCTTAATTTAGACTCTTATGTTTTTCTTAAAAATTAGATTAGAAAAAGGACGATCATTTGAAAACCGCATCCTGATTTTTTGTAAATAACTTATTATCAGATTTAGTTAGTAGTATTTAAACCCTTCTCATGCATTTAGAGAAGGGTCCAGAAATTTGTCAAAAACTTATCCTC
>APFE031038677.1:40461-61911 GCA_000404065.3 Pinus taeda
TGCATTTGATATCTGCTACTGATGTTGCACTTCTGTACTCTTAGTAGATATTAGAACAAGGAAAGATAAATCATTGCTGCTTGAAGCTTATGAGTAGGACCAGTCATAAATGGTACTTTTATTTGTTGATCATTTCTACTTATATTCTTAAAGCAATATACAGTTTTTAGTTGTTTATATGTTATTACATGAATGCTTGTGTTACCATTTGGCACTTTTGTATGGTGGAGCAATTTATTTATGTTTAATGTGTGAATAACTTATTATGCAATATGTTGTTCACAACTGTTTTGCCTAACTTTTTATGCAAAGTGGTTCATCTTAACTGATTTATATTCTTATAATTGCTGAATGATCATTATTACCAGCTATTATTTGAAATCTCTTTAGATCGCATAATAGAAGAATTACATCTCGGGTTAGCATAGATTAGATGTGTTGTTTTCATTAGATTACAATTGCATAGAGTTAGATTAAAGTAGCTCAGATACAAACTTTATATCAGCAACATCCAACTCTGCACACACACACCCTTAGATTGGGAAACTGGTCCCATTATCACCATTCGGACTCACTATACCAAACGGATAAGGAGCTATCAACCAAGGTCCGGACCGGGTGAGTATCCCCCTTGTTGTCGACCCGATTTTTGGGGCTTCAACACACCCCTCCATCCACAGCACTTATCACAGCTGCTATCCCTATGCTCCCAGTTGTCCCACTTTTCCCTGCTAATATGGCAAATAGATATGCTCCCCTGCAGTTGCCTACCAATCCAGGGGCTATGCCACAGGATTATCAGGGAAAAATTACCTACTTTGATGGTACTGGCACTTACACTGCTCAACAACATACCAAGAGGATGACAGACTATTTTGAAAACTATGAGATTGATGATGATGATGTCAGGATGAAAATTTTTGTCCAAAGCTTAATTGGTGATGTAAGGACATGGTTTAGGTCACTCCCTAAAAACACAATAGCTAATCCATATGCCCTTTATCAGACTTTCCTAAACAAGTGGGAAAATAAAAAAGACCCTTTACACATCTTAACATAATATGAGAACTTGAAGAGAGGCCCACACGAGAGTGTCCAAGATTATTGTGCCAGATTCAACAATACCTACCTTGCTATTCCAATAAATCTTAGACCACCACCAGACTTAACATTGATCAAATTCCCTGATGGATTTGACTCAGACATGGCTTACCAGCTCAGGGAGAGAGCTCCTCCTAGCCTTGAAGATATGCATAGCATAGCTGTGGGCGTTGAAGCCAATCTGATTTCTAAACGAAATCGAGCTAGGACTGAAAGAAGAACAACTTTCAAAGAGGAAGCCTCTGCCTTTGAACAGAAAATTGATGCAATCATTAAAGGCATGGACAGGCTGAGAGATAGAGTGGAAACTATTGAGAGGAAATCTTCATGGGAAAGTCAACCAAACAACAATGTAAGAAATCCAAACTTTAGAAAAAATCAAAACCCCAATGTAGGAAAGGTTGGTCCATACCAAAACATAAGGCCCCCCTTCCAAGAAAACTATGCAGAAGCTTCCACATCTAGTGAACCAATAGAGGACCCCCACATTAACCTAATGGGTCTCAATAGTGGCCAACTAATTTTCCTAACTCAAGAAGAACAACAGGCTCATACTCTTAGTCAGTGCCAAATGAAATCAGGGGAATCCTTTGATTTTAAGGAAGGGTATGAAACAACTGTGTATGAAGTCCACAAGCAGTACAACTTGAGAAGTAGGAGAATAGACATCCTTGATGATCCCAAGCAGAAGCCAATCAAGCAACCTACCAAAACCAAACTTAAGGACTCTCATATACCAAACATCCCTAAATCAACTTCCATTCCAAATAGTCCAACAGTTGAAGAGGTTTCAGACAAAGATAAATCAAAACAACACCCTATATCTGTTTCTCCACTCAGAGAAATTGTAGAGGAACCTTTGGAAGATGGTGAGCAAGTAACCCCAGTTCATCATAAGATTCCAGTAAAAGAGGCAGTTGTTGAAAACCTAGTGGAAAAACACAACCTTGCTGCCCAAATTGTCAAAATACAAACAGAAAAAACCCTTTAATATGGAGGCTGAAATAAGTAAGTTAAAAGTATCCATCCCATTATTTGAATTGGCTAGGCATGAATTTTTTAGAGAACAAATCATTAGATCACTACAAATTTCAGAAAACAAAGATTTAGTGAACATCCTTGATGATCAACCAGAACTTATATCTGGCCCTGAAGCAAATGGTAAAACAGTAGATGGAGGTGTCCCTTTTATCTGAGTTTAAACATTCATGACAAGGTGCTTCACAATGCAATGTTTGATTCAGGAGCCTCCCATAATCTGATGCCTAAATCTGTTATGGAAAAGTTGGACATAGATATCACAAGGCCATACAAAGACTTATTTTCCTTTGATTCCATTCAGGTATGGTGTCTAGGCTTAATCAAGGATCTGCGTGTGTCATTAGTCCAATATCCAACCAAGACAATTCTCATGGATGTGGTGGTAGCTGATATTCCACCCAAGTATGGAATGCTGTTATCTAGATCATCAGGTGCCAAGCTAAAAGGATCTTTGCAACTAGACATATCTTATGCCACTATCTTAGCCTTTGGCCAGCCTAAAAGGCTATACTGAGAAACTTTGATGAATTATGTGGTAAGTAGTCAATAAAAACCCCAAAACTTTCCCATTTATTCTATGCATTCAGACATGGACTCTTTTATCTTATACAACACTGAGATTCAAACCCAAACTGATATTAAAATTATGGCTTTAAGTCAGGATGAATTCCTAGACAAAGAACCCACAGTTCAGATTCAAGAAGTCTTGGAAAACAACAAATTGATAGTCACACATGAGGAATCCCATGAGACTAAAAATCCAACCATGCCTGCTGAGAAAATTGAAAAATCTCCTAATACCAGTTCAAATCAAGAAAACCTATGGTATCTAGAGTTTGATGGATCTGTTAATAAGCTAGGAGCAGGGGCAGGGGTTTGGATACACAATATGAAGGATGACCACACTGAGGGACATGAATTTAGATTGAATTTCAGGTGCACTAACAACATGGCTGAATATGAAGCCCTCCTCTTAGGGCTCAAAGTGATCAAAAACCTAGGTGCAGCTCGAATATCAATTTTGGGAGATTTTGACCTCATCATTCAACAAATAGAGGGTAACTTCATTACAAATTATCTTAGGCTGAGTTCATATAGAGCTACTACAATGGAAATTCTCAACACCTTTCTTGAATCCCAATTAACCAAGATTCCAAGGAATCAAAATCTGCATGCCCATAGTCTAGCAACCTTTGCAAGCACTTGCAAATTGCCATTTAAGCCCAATCATTGATTCACTGCTGAAATAAAACATAGACCTGTTGTACCAGATAATGTCAAAAACTGGTAGGTGTTTGAAAATGGCACACAAATCAACAATTTCGTGAATTTGAAGGAAGAGTTCTCAAGCACAAAAATGGATACCAACACTATAGATGAAAGCAATCAAATAGACAAAATTGAAACACATATCTCTGTTGAAATAGCAAACCAAATTCTACATCCCACCAAGTTCACTAAAACAGATTTACAGGAACTTCATGAAAAAGAAAGTGAGGATACAATTGCAGCAGAGTGTGAAGTCATTGAGCTGAAGGGTAATTGTCTACCTATAGGCCTAACTCCTTTAGAGGACATTTTTGACTCAAATGAAATCTCTAGGAAACCTAAAATGCAGCCATTAAACACAGAAATTGAGGACTGTAATTTAGGAATTGCATAAAATCCCAAAATGTTAAAATTGTCCAAAGCTCTACCTCCTGACCAAAAACTCAAGTATATTGAACTATTCAAAGAATTTCAACATGTCTTTGCATGGATTTATGAGGACCTAAAGTCTTATGATACTGCAATAATCCAACACACAATACCTCTCAAAGAAAACCAAAAACCTTTCAAACAGAAACTTAGGAGGTCAACCTTGTGCTTCTCCCTTTGATTGAAAAAGAAGTTAAGAGAATGTATGAAGCTAGAATTATAGCTCTAATTAGATTCTCAGAATGGGTTTCAAATTTAGTGCCCACTAGAAAGAAGATAGGGGAGATAAGGCTATGTGTTGATTTAAGAAATTTGAACAAAGTCTCTTTAAAGGATAATTACCCTTTACCCAAAATGGATCACATTCTACAAAGGGTAGTGGGTGCTTCAAGGATATCACTGTTAGATGGATTCTCAGGATTTGATCAAATCCTAATGCACCCTGATGGCCAAGATAAAACTGATTTCACAACCCCTTGGGGAACATTCAAATATGTGAAAATGCCTTTTGGACTCAAGAATGTAGGAGCAACATTTCAAAAAGCCATGGATATTGCTTTTGATAAAGAGATCCATGAATTTTTAGTCATTTACCTAGATGACCTTACAACTTTCTCCAAATCAGATCAAGAGCACCTAGATCATCTCAAGCAAGTATTCTTAATTTGCAAAAAATATGGTATATCACTAAATCCAAAGAAATCATTGTTTGGCCTAGAAGAAGGAAAATTATTGGGCCATATCATCTCTAAAGAAGGCATTAGAATTGATCTGGATAGAATACAAGCTATCTTAAAAGTCCCTCACCCCTGAAACATTAAAGAACTACAAGCCTTTTTGGGGAAGATCAACTTTCTAAGAAGATTCATACCAAATCTAGCCAAGCTAATAAGATTGTTGAACAACATGCTGAAAAAGGACTCCAAGGTTAAGTGGACAATAGAAGCTAAGCAATCCTTTGACGAAATCAAACAAGCTTTGACTCAGACACCAGTCCTCATAAGCCCCAATTTTGACAAGCACTTTATCATATTCTCATTTTCATTAGAACATACAATTGCTGCTATCTTGCTTCAAAAAGATGACCAGGGATGTGAAAAACCCATAGCCTTCTTCAGCAAAGCCCTTAGAGATGCTCCAATCAAATATCAAATCATGGAGAAACAAGCATATGCACTTGTAAATGCCATCAAGGACTTTAGAGTTTACATCTTGTACTCTCATGTGATTGCTTATGTGCCCAACATTGTTGTTAAAGAAATCTTGACCCAAGAAGGAATTGAAGGCAAAAGGGGCAAATGGATAGCTACCATACTGGAATATGACATTGGAATTAAACCAACAAAACTGATAAATGGACAAGGACTAGATAAACTCATGAATGAAACTAACTTTCAAGCCCTTGACATAAATCAACTGGATAATGAGCAGGAGATGGTGACTCCACAGATCAATCAAGCCTTTTTACAATAACCTTGGTATGCTGACATATCTTTTGTATTATTAAACCTGCAAGCTCCTCCAGGATTATCCAGAACTAAGAAAAGATTTTTGAAAATGAAAGCTTCAAAGTTCTGCATTTTAGATCATGCTCTCTTTTGGAAAAATCATGAAGGTGTTTTATTAAATTGTCTAATCAAAGAAGAAACTGACAAAGTACTTGAAGAATTTCATGCAGGGGATTGTGGTGGACATTTATATTGGAAATCAACTACTGATAAAATCCTAAAGGATGGATTTTATTGGCCCACCCTATTTGCTAGTGTGAAAAAATATGTAACTTCTTGCCACAAGTGCCAAATTTTTGAAGGCAAGAAAAAGTTGTTGCCTCTGCCCCTCAAGCCCATTTCCATTGAAAACCCATTTCAACAATGGGGTTTAGACTTCATTGGGGAAATCCACCCTTCATTCTCTGGCTAGCACAAATGGATTTTGACTACTACAACCTATTTTACCAAGTGGATAGAGGCCATCCCTTGTAGGCAAGCCAATGACTCAGTAATCATGCAATTCCTTGAGACCAACATCGTGTCTAGGTTTGGCTACCCGGAGAAAATTATTACAGACAATGTTGTTGCCTTTAAGTCTAAGAAAATGATTAATTTTTGTCACAAATACCACATTACCTTGGGCCATTCCACAACCTATTACCCTCAAGGTAATGGCCTAGTTGAATCCTCCAACAAGAGCTTGATCAACATCATTAAGAAAGTCTTGGAGGAAAACAAGAAAAATTGGCATAAAAAGCTTGTAAATGCACTATGGGGAGACAGATTGACCACTAAGAGATCTATTGGGACCAGTCCCTATCAATTGGTTTATGGAATGCAGGCAATATTCCCTTCTTCTTTGGGAATCCTAGTGATAAAGTTGCTACAAGAGATACAAGCAGAACCTAATGATATTCAGAGAAGGATCAATCAAACTATTCACTTGCAACAAACAAGAGAGGAGGTCTATCACAGAGCTCAAGTTCTACAAGAAAAGCTTAAAAAGATATTTGATAAAAGAACCAAAGCAGATGATTTTTCATTGGGGATAAAGTTTTAAAGTGGGATTCCAGAAGAGAAGATAGGGGAAAACATGGAAAATTTGATTTCTTATGGAGAGGACTATTTCTCATTCAGATTGTACAAGGAAACAACACCTACTTTTTGAAAAGCCTGGATGGTACAAAGGCAGATGATGGAGCGGTCAATGGTAGAATGTTGAAGCATTATTTTGATCCACTTTGTTAGAAATACCAACGCTTTAATTTGTACATAATAGGGTTTACTTTTTGTAGTTTATTACAGCAACAGGATAAAATAAGTTACAACAAATTTTGAGGAAAAGACAAGGAATTGTGCCACCTTTGGGTATTGCATTTCAAGCCCATAAGAAGAAGCTAAAGAAGCAGACTTGGTAGCTGTAAGAATGATGATAAATAATCAAATAGAGTACCCAAAATAGATCTGCAATTATTGAAATGAGTTCATGAGAAATACAGACATTGCAGAGGAACCATTTTGCAAACAGCTAAGGAGAAATTTCAGAATACAGCAAGAACTGAATATAAGGCCATTTGACCTATAGTTCTTGAATTTTCACTAGGAAAAGCCATCCCCAAGTGGAGCCACTGTTAGCTTCCTATACCAATAGGTTTCATTTTTCATGATTGACTGGAGAAATGCCAAATATGTTCATCATTTTCGTGTTGCAAAGGTTCCATATTTTGTAGAATTTCACTATGTATAGGTGGTTGAATCTTGCCACAGTTGATGAATAGCCAGACAGTTTAATCCTAGCTAGGTCATGTTTGAATTTACTTGTCTTAGAATAGAGAATAAAGGTCTGCACAAACAGTTCAAGCTTGGCAGACAAGTAGTTAGATAGAGAAGCAAAGGGTCTCAAAAACTTAATCTGAGCCCTGGAAGAGATAAGGGTAGACTTAAATAGGAGGGCAGCCAAAAGAAAAGAGAAGAATCAGGGTTTGCTAGTTCAAATGCACCCAATGAAAATGAAGAGAAAATGTTAGGTATATTAGGTTGGGTAGGCAGTTTTGATGGTGTAGAAGCAGGCTTATGGGCAACTTGGTCCTATTGCAACAAGTTTTCATCTCATGAAAATCATAAGGTACCATGGCAAGGTGGCTACAGAACAAAGGGAGCATGAGTAATTCCCCTCCCCGTTTTTCCAAGAAACACTTACTAACATTCCCCCCAAAGACTATGAGATTTGCTCCTTGCCTTTAGTCCACTTCATTTCATACAAAAACTAAGTGAAAATGTGTTTTCACCTAGGCAAAACAAGCCACATTTCTTGTGTAAAATGTCTCTATTCCATTTTTCCAAGTTTCCTAAACTTCACAACTGGGTATCCTTTCATTCCCCCCATGCCTAAGTTTTCACTCTATAAACATAGCCCAAATTCATACATATCCATTCCACATAGTCATATTAACCTACTAACACTATTAGATAGCTCCTATGTATATTCCCCTCCCTTACTAGGTAAAAATACACAAAATCCATAAAAAATCTAATACCCCGACCCTTGGCTAACTATAGCTATATTTTAATTTTTTTTTTAGGGAATTATTGGCCCACCCGGGGCAAGTAACAACCCTCCACGTGCCCCATCGGGACTTGTTTAGCCTCTGGCTAAATAAACAGCCAAAAACCCACATTTTTACCCCCAAAACCCATTTAAACCAAAGTCGTAAATACACCGCAAAACATAACAAAACATGAAAAATTAAAGCGGGTCCCCCAGAGATAACCCGCTGCCACCTTCATTACCCGCCAGCTGTCCGAACATCGTCGAAAGATCCAACGGCTGTCAGCGATATCGGAAGCCTTAACATGCCGAACTATAGCGTCCGAGGGATGGGCGGTCGGCCATACTGACGACGCATGTCAGGCACCAAGCGTGTTCGGAGCCCCCTCCCCCAATACCACTTTCCTCCAAAGGCGGTGCGGGGAATACCACTTACCACCCCACCGCCTCCTCGCTAACATCATGCCTATGTCATCTGCTGCGTCACCCGACAGGTTGTCTACTGATGTCACCCGACACGTCAGATGCCACGTCATGTGCCACGTCACCTTCCATGTCACCATCGGTACCCCGCTACACGACAAAATGACGTCATGAGAAAAAAGCGCACCGAAACCCGCCAAAGTCAAAAATTCGGGTAAAAAGGGGTGAAAACATTGTTTTTACCCATTCGTCTTTATTGTCTGTATGCAACCAGTGCATGCAAATTTACGTGAAAAAGAGCATTTTCACCATATAAGTCTGCCACCCAGCAGCATTGACTCCATAGCTCGACCCCTCAGCTCGCCTGGTCACGTGCAAATCGACCATTCTGCCGACAAAACAGGTATTTACAACAATTTGCTCCCGACCCTGTTTTCATTGGTTTTCTCTGTAAAATTCGCCACAGAACCTATAATTTGAAGAGTAAAAAACTGTGTTTCTACCAAAATACCCACCATAACCTCTGTCTTGCCAATTTCACCATAAATCCGCACAGTGAGCTAAAATTGAGCTCGTTCGGCCTTGCAAATTCTCCAAGAAACCCCAAAAGTTGCCTTTTTCCCACAATTGTCAACCATTGTACCAAAGAAGCCCATAAGTTCTGTTTCTCCAGCTAATTTCAATCCACAGAGCTAAATTAAAACTAACAAACCGATTTCAACGATGAAAATCCCAGAGAAATCCACAAAGCCATTGTTTTTCCTATTTTGCTTACACAAAGCCAAAAATTTCTAATTTTAAAGGCAACAAAGTTTAGCCATGGAAGGTCCAGTAGCCTTGAATATCACTCCTCTTAATTCACCCCACAAGGAATTGGAACATCTTCCCTTAGTTGATAAATATTATCTAATCCAAGACTTAGTAGGCTAACAAAACCATCTGCAAGCAGTTTGTGAGCTCAGAAACAGTTACTTAAACCAAAATGATGTTTATGGCATATGGGAATCAAATCTACCCATATACTACCTCTCCTCTGTGAATATTTTCCCTGAGATAATTCACCCCTGCTGTGAGAACTATGAGCCAACAAAAAGGGCAGTTAAGAGTCCATCTGGAACTACCCTCTTCTATATTACTCCTGACTCCATAAATCAAATGTTGAACTTCAAACCAACCCACCTCCAGTTTCCTCTTACCATGAAATTCTTGTTGGATGAAGGTCCCAAACTCTCCAGCACAGAGATAACCAGAATTGCCCAAGTATTTATGAGAGCAGATCGCCAGCCTAAGGAGCCACCTCCTTTTCACTATGTCTCTTTCAATGAAGTGGGTAGATTAGTTTTTAATATGATATATTTTGTTTTGGGGTTCAAGACAAGTGAGCATATTGATGAAACTATATTGGTTATGATGTCTATATTTACCCCAGGGCATCCCCCTGCTGTCAAATACAACTATGCCAAATTTATTGCCAACAAGATACATGACCAATTGTTGAAGCTAGACAAGGATGGAATCTTTAAATATTCATCCTATATCTATCATCTGTTCTTATATTATCAGCCAGATATCTTCCAATTCCCCATTAGAAAATTGGACCATAAAGGGGAAAGGAGGTTTGTGATTTTTTGGACCCCAATCTTTCATGAAGTCCGCAGCTCTCCCTACTCTTATTATGAGTTTATTGATATGTTTGTATACCCATTCTCTTCTCTCCTAATGAGAACTCGTCCTCCTAGACTAACATATGATATTCAAAAGATACTACAGCTCTCCAAAAACTATAAAATAGGTGACTGGTACTTTTACTAGAATCACACTATTCTGAGGATATATGGCTGTGAGCTATGCGCCTACAGGCTGCCCAAATATGTGCCAATGAGACTGTTTGCCTTGGAATATTTCAGGCAATTCATCAATTCAGATCTGATTCACTTCCATAGCACAAAGAAAAAGGCCCAATTGAAACTCAGAGACCAGTAAGGTCCCTATGTTATGAACAAGAAAGAGGGATTGAAGGATGCTGATGAAATATTGGGTCAAACACTCAAACTCAAGAGAAGCTTGTGGTGGGTACCCTATGACCCAAATGGCTTTATCAATGCAAGAAGGGTAAAATATAGGCTGGCACCCTATGAACATTGCAGCATCCCTGACATAGAAAAGTTTGCCAACCAAGATGAGTGGGTGGAGGGCACACTAGTTGAAGACTTTACTGAGGAAGAGAAAATGGAACAAACTATGAAAAATATGGAAAAAACTGTTGAATTAGATTCTTTTGGGCTGGTATCATTCAAAATACCACAACAAACAGGGGAAAGCTCATCAACTGCTACAACTTCACAACAAGTTGCCCAAGAAAGGACTACACCAACAACAGGGACAACAAAGGGCAAGGATTTAGTAGTTGCAGAGCAAGAAACAATGGAAGAACAACCAACTACCTCAAAACAGTCAAGGGCAAGCTCCTCCACTACAAGCGCAAGCACTAGAAGTACCAGCACTGCAGGCTCCTCTTCCTGAGGAGAGAAGTAAGAAAAGAGACTGAGAAGAGAACACACCTGCAAGTGGGTCAACACAACAACAAGAGGCCAAGAAGCAAAGTGTAGATCCTCTACCTGAAGAGGATATTGTGGAGGAAATCACTGAAAGCACAAGAGGAGAGAGGGCCATCAGCCAATAGACTTCCGCTAGCTCTCACAGACAAGAAGTGGAGAGGCAGCATGGAATGGAAGTCTCCTCCTCAAGGTCACAAGCGAAGAAACGATCATATATAAAACAATCATTTATGGAGATTAAGGCTCAAAATGAGTGATTAAGGATTCAGTTGTATGATCAATTTCTCAAGATGACACCCTCCAAATAGCAAAGACTAATGGCAGGTTATGACATCAAGGAGGAGAAAATGATATTAAGTCATTTCAAGCCCAAGGTTCAGCAACCGCAGTGTGCAGTTGACTACATAAGGACTGATCTAGAGGTCGTTGCCAAAGATATACACCCAATGGACCAAATAGAATTGCACAAACAAATGGGTGAAATGGTCTATGCTACATTGGCAGACAAGGCAATGCTGGCCCACCAACCAAAAGAGTCATTAAGTAATACATCTGCTCAATTGGATTTGGAGAAGATCTCTTCTCTAGCCAAAGACAATAGAATAAAGACTCTGGAAGAAATAATTATTGAGTTGGGACATGATCGCAAGGATGTCAAGGGCATCAAAGCAATGATAAAGAGGAAGGAGGAAGATATTGCTGCCCTTAGAAAGCAATTGAAGCTACTTTTCACCATGCATCCACAAACAACAGAACTAGCACAAGAAAAAGCAGAAGAGGATGTAATGGATTTGTTGATGAGAATGAATCAAAGGCTAATGCAGACAAAGCAAGAGTTGGATAAAGAATTGCAAGCTAAGCAGGGAGTGTCGACCTCCCAGCCACTTGAAATAGCTCCAACAATTGTCTCTGCTCCCCCCACAGACACAACAGCATCCCACTGAGCCAGCATCAACAACAGGTACAACAACTACAGATACTACAGTAGCAGCAACAACAAAGCCAGAGACCAACATGAGGATGGAAGAAATGATGAAGGTAGTCAAAGAGCTAGAAGATAAAATGTTAGAGCTCAAAGAGGCAAAAGAAAGACTAGCCAAGCTAGAGGTGAGCTATGACAAGTCAAAAATAACAGTGGCAGAGAAGACCAGAGAGGTGAAGGCCGTGGAGAACAAGGTGAAATCATTGGAAAAGGATCTCACCTTGCATAAACCTCTGGCAGACATTAAAATGATTTTGTGGACCAAGATTGGCCAGTCCATTACTAACCAATGGCTATCAATTCAAACAATCTGTGAACAAATTGAATTGATAGAAAGGGCACAAGAGCAAATTCAAAGGGCCAAGGCATCATTGGGAAATATGCCTGAGCAGGCCAATAGGTTGATCCATTTTTTGAATACCCATACGAAAGAACAGCTAGTAGCTTTGGAGATCTCGGATAGGATAGGCACCATTTTGACGGTGAAGAAGGTGCTAAAAATGAGAAATTTTGTACAGACTTTGGAAAGGAAGTGCCAAGAGATGCAGATGGACATTAATGCCTTCACAGGGAAATTCACAATCTTGCAGCAGAAGGGTCTACCCAGTTTACTAACAAGCAATCAAAAACTATTATTACATCAACAATATGCTCACAGGGTAAACATGTATATAACAAATCAGATCACTGCATCATCCAGCACTTCAGAAGACACAGGACCTCCTTCCGAACAGAGTTTATATGACAAATTGGAAATTTTGTTTTATATAGAACATGAAATAAATCATCTTTTCGAAGTAAAGCCTAACTTTTACAGGTATACTGATGCTGATGAAACACTTGTGAAACTACAAATACATCAGTTGCCTACAGACAAGTGGTGGCAAAGTATGTTGGAAGTTTTACCTAGGTAATTTGGATCTTTCTGCCTATGTACACTTGGTCAAATAGCAAGACACGTGGTAGATATGGAGGGAGGAGCTCAATCGAGGATCATGACACATTAAAGCTAAATCAAGAGCAGGTGAAAGGATCAGGACAACAATGCAGCAATGCAAATTAAAGACACAACTATGAGCCAAATTCTTGGGATGAAAAGTCAAAAATATTTTGTCAGTTAAAGCAACCAACACAGCCACAATAACTCCTACCTTTATTTCTGCATTTATTGCTCTATCAGAGTAGGTGAAGGAAGTTATTACTTCATATCTTATCCACAAGATATTTTGTAACTATTTTTTTGTATAAATACCCCCCAAGGAATGTATTCGGGGTTGGTGATTTTCCTCTTTGATAATACAAAGGTTGTTGAAGTGCACTGCTGCTGGATCGTTTGACTATGGATTTGATGTTCTAAGCTCTGCTACAAAATTCCTATGTATTTCTTTGGATCAATAAGTTATTCTAAACTATGTTTTTGTGTTTTCTATGTTTTCAAATCTCATTTATGTTACATAATCTTAACAATAGGGAAAAAGAATATCCCAAAACTTATTTAAATACACTCTGTGTTCAATTCCTGCTATTATTTATGTTTTCTTCAGAACTAGCATAAACAAAAATTCTTAGATGCTTCTGTTTCCACTAATTATTTCCCTTTGAAAATTGCCAAGGAATTCTTCACTGCTCCTTGAAAATATTCATGCACCTTCCCTCTACCACCATGATAAAGGATTCTTCACTGCCCTTTACCCCCTGGCACACATCCCATCAATTTCACGATTTCAATATTGTTCCAAAATTGATTAGCTTGCTCTGTAATATTGCCATTTATCACAGAAACACACTCAACAGTCCATGTTCATAGACTCCATTGCCTAGTGGAATAAAATCTTTTAGACTTGCATCCTAGCTCTGTTTAAAATCGCCATCCAAACAAATTTAAAACAAAACTCTGCACATCATAACTAGCATAAAAACTTCAAAAAACAAAGTTAAATTATAAAGATAGAGCCCTCTCTCGATGCAATTTGGCTAGAAATTGAATCTAAAAGATTGGTTAGTGGTTACCTCGGCCGTATTCCCTTTTCCCACAAGTTTTGGGGAACAACCTGAGTGATAACAGGTGCATCAGCCAACTTCTAGGGACACCCTTTTTCCAGTTGACAGAGGAAACCCTCGACCTAGACATAAACTGAGTCCATGATTTTTCCTTAAATTGTTTTTTTTGAAATATTTTTCTCCTTCTGGACTGATTCCCAAGGTTTGTGCTATGGTATCTTCTAAAATCCTAAAAGAGAAGTTTCCTATTAATGCTTTCTCTCCATTAAATGTAAATGAAAACTACTTGGTCACTTCTTCATTGTTCCCATTAAATTTCTCTAGGAAGGATAACCATTGCTTTTCCCTTAAAATCGTAATACAGTCATCATGATATTGGGAACTATCAAATGTCTTAGGCTCTGATCTATTGGTCATTTTGAAAAAGAAACTCTTGTTCTAACCCTTTTTGTTTATGCTCAATAATTCAACAAGGGTCTCTTGATTTGTTACCTCTGTTTTGCGCTCCACTCAACCGACTTGGTAGCGCCTTTTGTTCTCGAGGTCTCCTTGTTCAACGGCTTGGGAAGTGACCGGATCCACATCCTCGGATTATGGGTGGAAGTAGAAAATCGTGGTGAGCCTATTTACTGTGCTCTCCCTTTGTAGCGCCTGATGTCTTGGCCTTCTTTGAAATCACAGAGTTTGAATCACTAATATGGTAACGCCCTTTTACGAACTGAGAGTTTTATGAAATGAGACTTAACGACTGGCCTCACCCAAATTACTATAATGCTAATGCAGAGCGCATTCACATCATAAAGGCAGATGAGCTGTACTGGTTTGCATAGGTACAATCATGAGAATGCCATATACATATAAGGAGTGCTGGAGTGATGATAACGGATAGATGTTGCATGAGTCGACTTGGGTCAAACAATCATTTTATAACTTGGCTGATTCAAAAATGAATGAAATCGTTTAACACTTGTCTCTCCAATGATTCACCACTTGTCCATTACTTCTTGGTACTTGGCCGATTAGGAAGATGATGGATCGATGATAAGTTTTGATGGCCGATTCAAGAATGAGGAGTTAATGACAAGGTTTGAAGGGTGGTGTAGGAAAAGATTTAAAAATCGTAGGAGGAATATGGCGGTATGCTAAAGTGTGTTGGGAAATGATAGCAGAGTTGAGTAGTTAGGAATGTTACAAGGGTGATGGGTATAGGGGTGTTTTTGAAATTGATCATAAGCAATCATAATCATCATATTTAACACTAAAATAATTCAAGAATTTTAAATGTCAAAAATAAAAATTACAACAATACATTACACTTGTTGGTTGACCAAAAATTGAGTTGGCATGCATAGGTAGGACTGATCTTCATTGTCCATATATGACTAATCTTCACTGTCCATAGCAGGCCCCTTTTTGAGATGAAATTGGATATAACAGGTCCCTCTGAAATCTGAAGAATGTTGTGTGTGCAGCTTCTTTGAAATCTGAAGAACTATGTGTGTGCAGCTTCCTTGATCTTTGGTGTTGATGAAGCCTTGATGATAAGCAACCTTTGAAACTATGTTCAAACTTTGTTGAAGTAGCCTAATGTACCTTGAATGCAGTCTTTAACAAGTCCCTTTGATATTTGTTGAACAGGTCCCTCTAATTTAGGTGCTGGTAACATAGTCTTCTGAACAAGTCCCACTGCATATTGCTTGAACAGATCCCTCTGATTAGAACAAAGACAAAAAAAACTCCTTTATTGAAATATTGAAGTGCTGAAACAAATTATTTGAAGATTTACAAATGAGGAGATGAGATAAGGAAAACAAAAATGTTGATGCTTCTCCCCCACTAAAGCTTTGACTTGTCCTCAAGTCATTATTGAAGCTATGAACCAAACATTAAACAAATAGAACAAGGAATTCTTACCAGCCAAAGAATTGGTTTTCAAGTAAGAATTCTAGGTTAGAGTGTGCCAGAGTCTGGTTTTCACATCTAAACCATTATTATCTTTTTCTTTTTTCTTTTTTTAATTGTAATGAAACGAACTAAGGTAGAGATATCAATGTTGAAGGCTGCAATATCTCAACCTCCCTTTGCTGAGATACAGTTTGAAGAAAATCCTCCTTGCTGATGGGCTTATCATAAAGTTTCAACCTATGGCCATTGACAAGAAAGGGGTGGCCTTCTCCATTAATGGTAATAAGCTTGACTGATCCATTTTCATAAACTTGAACTATTTCATATGGGCCCATCCAATGTGTGGTAAATTTGGCTTTATGATCTTTGAATTTAGAGTCAAAGAGTAAAGCCCAGTCTCCTTCTTTGAACTGTTTCTTTTTTATGTGTGCATCATGCCACTGCTTCCTTTGTTTCTGCATTAGGAGTGTTGTCTCCTCTGCTTGCTGCCTCATTTCATCCAATTTGTTCAATTTCTGAATTCTCTCTTGTTGGGCTTCATTGAGATCAATTCCTAAATCTGCAGCCATCTTATAAGTATGTATTTGAAATTCAATGCAAAGCATTACCTCTTTGCCATACACCAACTAATAAGGTGTAAATCCTATAGTGTTCTTCGATGTGATTCTATAAGCCCAGAGTGCATCTTTGAGTTTCTCTTCCGAATTCTTTCTGTTCATTGCTATGGTCTTAGTGATAATTCCTTCCAATGTTTTATTTGTGGATTCCACCTGGCCATTGGCCTGTGGATGGTAAGGTGTACTTTTTCTGTGCTTGATTTGATATTTTTTTGTGATGTCTTTAACTAGATTTGAGGAAAACTCAGTACCTTGATCTGTCACTATCTCCCTTGGTACCCCATACCTTACAAAAATTTCTTCAAAAAGGAAGTTTACCACTATTTTTTCAGTTGCCTGGACTAATGCTTTGGCTTCAGCCCATTTTGTCACATAATCAGTACATATTAGGATTACATTTTACCTTTGGAAGTTGGATTGATGGGTCCTATGAAATCTAGAGCCCATTTTTCAAATGGCTCTAAGTGTACTTGAGGCTGAAGTGGCATTTCATCTGTAGCTGTTGGGTTGCCCATTCTTTGATAGTTATCACAACTCTTCACATACTTCTTGGAATCCTTAAAAATAGATGGCCAGCAGTATCCAAGACTAAGAATTTTGAATGTTGTTCTTTTAGCTGCAAAATACCCACCACACAGTTCATCATGGCAAGATTTTAAAATATCAATTATTTCATCATTTCTTACACATCATCTAATAATCATATCATAACCAGTGTAAAATAAATCTCCATTAACCCATGAGTATCGAGCACTTTGTTTGATTAGCCTCTTCTTTTCCCTTGGAGTAAAATATGGAGGTGTTCTTCCTGTGGACAAATAGCTGGCCAAGTCAGCATACCAAGGATTCACTATTGAAATTGCAAATAAATTTTCATCTGGAAAAGAATCTTCAACCGGAACAACCTCACCTGGATTTTGCAGTCTAGAAAGAAAATCTACCACCTGATTCTCCTTACTTGGTCTATTTAACACTGTGACATTAAATTCCTGTAATAATAACAACCATCTGGTAACTTTGCCATTAGTTACTGGTTTATTCATTAAATACTTAATGGCAGAATGGTCATTATGTACAAAAACCTCATAACCAGTCATATAATGTTGGAATTTATTCACAGCATGTATGATTGCAAGCATTTCTTTTTCAATGACTGTGTAGTTTAATTCTGTAGGTGTTAGATTTTTACTAATGAAATAGATGGCATAATGAAAAGACTCCTCTTTTTTGCCTAATGAGGCACCTACTGTAGTATCATATGCATCAATACAGATGTGAAATGGTAGGTTCCAATTAGGTCCTTTTAAGACTGGTGTGGTTGATAACTTTTCTTTGAGTGTTTCAAATGCTTGCTAGCAATTCTCATTCAGTTGAAAGGTGTGTCTTTTGCTAGAAGCTTAAACAAAGGTAAATCTATTTTACTAAATTGCTCAATAAACCTTTTGTAATATCTTGCATACCCAAGAAAACTTCTTACCTCTTTTTGAGTCTTCGGAATTGGCAAATTGACAATGATCTGGATTTTTGATGGATCAGCTTTAATGCCTTGAGAAGAAATATAGTGTCCTAATACTATCCCTTCATTTAACATCATAAAACACTTTTCATTGCTCAGTGATAGATTAGCTTTAATAAATCTCTTCAAAAAATTTTCAAGATTCTCTAATGCATGCTCAAATGAACTACCATACACTGAAAAATCATCCATGTAAACTTCAACACAATCATGAACTAAATCAACAAAAATAGCTAATACAGCTCTCTGAAATGTAGCTGGAGCATTGCAAAGTCCAAATGGTAAAACATTATAAGCATAAGTGCCCCAAGGACAATTAAAAGTGGTTTTGTCCTGGTCCTCTAAGGCTATCCTAATCTAGTTGTAGCCACTGAAACCATCAAGAAAAGAGAATGATGATTTCCAAGCTAATGTGTCTAGCACTAGTCAATAAATGATAGTGGGAAATAATCTTTGAGGGTTGCTTTGTTCAATTGTCTATAATCAACACAGATCCTCCACTTGCCATTTTTCTTGGGCACTACAACCAATGGGGATACCCACTGACTGTCAGAGATAGGATAGATAAAATTGACTTTCAACAGTTTTTGTAATTCTTCTCTAACAATATCCTGAAGCATGGGATTCATTCGTTTGTGCAGTTGCCTCACTGGTTTGATATTACTATCCATATAAATGTGGTGAGTGCATGTTTCAGGGTGAATTCTGTGCATATCGGTGTAGTCCCAAGCAAATGCTTTCTGGTATTTTCTCAATAATTGAATCAATTTTTCCTCCTGAGATGAGTCTAGGTGAGTGCTAGCATTCAAAGTTTTTCCTAGACTAATCTCTATGGTCTTGCTCTGTGTGTTTGTGATAGATTGGATAGGAAAAATGTTCTGAAATGTTGTTTTGCAAGGAATGAATGGTGCATGTTTCCCGAAAATTTTGTGCCAAAAGTTCATCTGCAGCATGGTATTGGTCATTTCTCAATTCTTCGGAAATATCAGGTTGAGAAAGGAACAATTCTACCAAATCATCATCATTATGTTCTTGAAAATCATAGATTTGGTTGATGTTGAAAACAGATTGAACTTCTGCCTTATCATTGTATTTACCATCAAGCCATAAATTGTGTGCTACTGGTGGTGATTGTGCTGATGGGTAAAGAGTGAGTTGCTTTCTTTCAGTTCCTCGTGAAATGATCATATTATCTGATCTACATCCTATGAATGCATCAACAGTTGCTAACCATGGTCTACCAAGGATGATAGGGTGTCCTCCTAAATTGGATTTTGGTTGAAGAACTAAAAAGTCCATTGGATACTCCCAAGAGTCCAGTGAAACAATTATGTCCTCCAAAATCCCTTCAGGAATCACTTTAGACCTATCAGCGAGTTCTAGAACAATTGTTGTGTGCTGCAAGTTTATGAGCTGGAGTGTTTTCATTGTTTCAAGAGTCATGACATTTATTGCGGCCCCAAGGTCAATTAAGGTGTTAGGAATATGTATGTTGTTAGTGATTGTAGTGACTCTGGGAATACCAGGATCAACATACTTTTCCATTGAGATGGTGTTTGTCATAAGGCCAGCTAAATGTCCAATAACATGAATAGTTTGTGGATCAACTCTTTTCCCGGTAGGCTTCTTAAGGTACAGTTCTTTGATGGCTTTAGTATATATGGGAATGTCTTTTATGGCTTGTAGTAGTGGAATTTTTATATAGACATTCTTTAGCTCATCTAAAACATCAAAATGTGGTATAGATATGGGAAGTTTTGTTTGAACCAATTTGTCTAGAAAAGGTGGTGGATGCAACGGTTGCATTTGTTTATTTTTGATGTCATCATTTTGTTTCTTTTGAATTGGAGTTTCATTTTCATTTTCTTCATTTTCTTCTTGTTTATCAGTTGTTGGAGATTCTTTGTGAGGTATCTTACCAAACCTCAAATTGATATTTTGCAAAGGTAATGTGGGATATGATGGTCCCTCATCTACATTATAAGCTGGTCTCTCTGCTCTGTTATTTGGTTTTGGTACAGGTTGAGCAGGGATTTGAGTAGATCTAGGAGGTTGTTGGTTAGATGGAAGTTGTAATTGTGGTTGATTTATTGGTGGAGGAGTAGGCAATGCTTGTTGAGTGGGTTGAGGTTGATGTGGGTAAACAACTTGCTGCTGAGGATATTGCTGATATGGTTGAGGATACGGCAAATATGGTTAATGATATTGTTGATATGGCTGCGAATATGGTTGGTATGGTAGAGGATATGGTTGATATTGTTGAGAGTATTACTGAGATGGTCTCCATTGTTGTTGTGGGTAATTTTTGTGCTTCCATGGCATGGGTATATTCCACAAATTCTGAGCATACATATGATCTTGTGTAGGAAATTGCAAATTCTGGTTTGGGAACATACCTTGAGGTGGAGGTCTTGGCTTCCATGGTCTCTTTGCACCCATGAAATACACATTCTCCATATCTGTGTTAGCTGCCACATTACAATTCTGCAAAATATTGAATTTATAGCAATGAAATATATCATGATTTTCAATACAAAAGGCACAAACTTGAATGTTTTCTAATGGGCAGTCTTTTAAGGCATGTTTCTTCCGGCATTATTGACAAAAGAAAACCATCATTTGATCTTCCTCTTCTTGTCTTTTCTTAGCTTTGAGAGTGTCAATTTGAGTTCCTAAGGTACTCAATAGATCTATTTTGAATTCCTCTAACAAATTTCCTATTTCAACTCTTGTGACACTTGCTGAAGCAGATTTTGTGGCTTTGGATGATATGGTTCTTTTTCCAATTTTGGCTTTGCTCCTAGAATACTTTTCACATAAATCAGCAATTTCTTCAAAAGGTAAGGTGGAAATATCACCCTTGCCCATCAAATTAAGATCATCTAAGTATTCCTCTCGAATTCCCTTCAAAAATATTGTTCGAATGAGATCAAAAGTCATGGATCGATGTTTTGATTTTTGTAAATTGTAAGCAAATTGTTCCAAGTACTCCTCTAGATTTTCGTCCTCTTGTTGATTCATCCTAAAGATATCATCTTTAGAATCTTTCGATCTATAATAAGGTTGGTATTTCTTTAGGAATATTCTTCTCATGCCATCCCAATCAATTATTGCATGCTCACCAAGTCCCATGAACCATCTTAGTGCTGATCCTTTCAATGTTGCTGGGAAGAGTCTAAGCCGATGGGCATCATCTGTGTAACCATATGTTCGACATACAATGTCAAACTCAAACAAGAATGAATCTGGATCTTTTGAAGCCATGCCATAAAAGTTTGGTAACACAGAAGGAGGTATGTTTTTCATTTTTATTTCCTCATCATGATTGTCTTCTAGTTTGTGAATAGGAAATTTAAAGGTTGACTCTTCCTCCTCTCTTTGATCTTGTTGTTGTTCAGGAGTGGGTCTTCTTGCTGATCCTCCTCCTTCCTCAGCCATTTTGATAGATTCCTCTGGTGATTTAATTGCTTGTTCAATGTCACTTGTTCCAAAGAGTTTTTCTAGAGATTGTTGAGTTATTTTTCTACTTTCTCTTTTTGTAGAGGATTCAGGGAGATGTTTCTTCTGTGA
>APFE031038678.1:0-10038 GCA_000404065.3 Pinus taeda
AACTTGACAAGGAAGGAAAAATTATATTGGAACCAGAAGCAGTCACAGAAACAAGAACTCGACAGCTACGAAATTGATCAATTTTAGAGTATCTTATCAAGTGGAAGAACTTATCTGCTAAAGATTCCACATGGGAGCATGAGAATTTTATACAGAAGCATCCAGAACTACTCAAGCATTGAGGACAACACTTTTTTTGAAGGGGAGGGGCATGTTGGCTCCCTATAATACTAGTGATTACCCCATTACCATTGTAGTTGTACCCCTTATTAATATTGTTGTGCCCCTATTATCCCCATATTGTTATTACTATGCCCCATAGAATCCCTCTATTGTTATTTTTGTGGCTTTATATTATTATTGTTAGGTCGGCTGGGTTATATTGTGACTCCTTAGACTCCTATATATAGAAAGGAGGTTTTATCTTTTGAATCATCCAAGAATTGTTCATTTAAGTAATGTAAAGGAGGTTGCCCCCTAGAAGAGGCTGAATTCTAAGGCGTTGATCTACCTTTTCTATCTTTCTTGAAGCTAGTTTCATAACAGATAGCTTCTACCCATTTCATGAAATAATCAGTAGTTGTAAATATGTACTTGTGCTGCTTGGAAGAGTTAGGAACAATATCAACAATTACATCTAATCCCCTTTTTTCAAATAGTTGTTGGATATTCACTGGCTGTAAAGGGAATGTTGGTTTCTTTTCTGTTCCAGCCGCAGTTTGACAAGTTTTTCATTTTCTTGCATAGTCATGTGCATCCTTAAATGGTGTTCGCCAATAATAACGTACATGTAGGATTTTGTGAGTTGTGGTGTTTCATCCGAAATGATCTCCAGTTGGTCCATCATGTAGCTCTTGCATAACCTTTTCAGCTTCAGGTTTTTCTAAGCATATTAATAATACTGAATCATAACTTTTTGTAAATAATACATCATAAATTAATTCGTGTTGATTTGATTTAAACCTTAAAGCACAATTTGTTTTATAATTGAGATGCATGAGAGCATATCCATTCTTTAAATAACACTTCAAATCAACATACTGTGATTGTGCATCGTTGAGGCTTACCTCTAACATTTGTACTCCATTACCTTGGTATTCTTCTATTGATAAGTGGGAAGCTCTAGTTAGCATCTTGCAAAAACCTTGGACCCTAACGATTTTAGTTGGCCGAATTTCTACATCAAACTTTTGAAGTGCAGTGACCCAATTAGCTCTTTTCTCCTTTGCTTCTCTTTGAATCAATAATTACCTTACTACAAGGTAAAGTACTACTATTTTTGTATGAGTTTTGAGGAGAAAAGGCCCAAAACGTTTCAAGGTGTTAAAGGCAGAAAATCCCTGTTTCTCAACAATTGAGTAGTTTAGCTCGACACCTTGTAAATTGGAACTGAAAAAAGAGATAGGTTCCTCGATGTTTCAATCATTCAGTTGTGTCAAAAATGTTGCATATGATGCATTAGATGAAAATGTGTACAATACAAAAGGTTTAAGAAATTCTGAAGTTTTTAAAGAAGAAGCATTGATAATGGTTTTTTTGATTATCTCAAATGACTCTCTTTCATATGTTCTCCACGTTAATACTACATTCATTCTTATCATTGATTGAGGGGGTAAAACAATCTGTGGGAAATCTGGAACAAATATTTTTACAAAATTATTCTGGCCTAGGAATGATTGCATGGTATTTTTGTTATGTGGGAGAGAAAACTTTTCAATTTCTTGGATTCTATTAGGATCAATATAAATTCCTTTCTTGGACACTATGAATCCGAGAAGCTTGCCTTCTGCTAAAGAAAAGTATGACTTTTTGGGGTTCAAAGAATTTTCCATATTTCTTGCATCTTTCAAAAATATGCTTTAGGTCATTCAAGTGATTGTTTATGTTCCTAGAGTATACGGTAATGTCATCTAGCTAAATAACAATTGATTTATTAATCATACCTTTAAAATAAATATCCATGGTGTGTTGAAATGTAGCACTTGCATTGATGAGTCCAAAAGGCATCTTCTGAAAAGTGTATGTCCCCCACTTGGTCCTGAATGTTGTCTTCAATCTGTCATCTGGATGTACAAGAAGCTAATTCTATCGTGAAAATCCATCTAGAAAAGACATTAGCTCAGAACTTGCAACTAATTGCAATATTTTCTCCATGATAGGGAAAGGAAATTTATCCTTTTGACAAGCTCTGTTTAAGTTCCTAAAATCAATACAAATCCTAATATCTCCATTCTTCTTCTTGAGATGAACCATATTTGATACCCATTTTGAGTGTCTAATAGGGAATATTATCTTTTCCTTCAGAATTTTGTTTAATTCAGATTTGAATTGGCTTTCAAGGTTTACGTTATCACTTAGAACTATAAACATTTGTATATAACCATTTGTCCAAGTTCAAAGTCTAAAGTTGGTGTTAAATTGTTTTTAGTCTATGTTTCTTACTTAGGGTTGAAGCTTTAAAGATGTTTGATGTAAAGTGTACTCTAATCCTATCGGTCATCCTCCACCATCATGCTTTCATGAGATATGTCTTGTCTAATCCATGTCACTGATCCTTTCCGTAATTTCGTAGCGCAGTCTCTTATTGGTCAGGTTCGCTGCATAATTATTGTTTAGCCATTTCGCAGCGTCACCATCAAGTCGTTTCGCAGCGCATTATGGCAATTCAAAACTAATCGCACTGCGAAATCACAGATTCGTGCGTTTTGCAGCGAATATTTCTAAAAGGGTCAAGTCCGTTAATGAGTCACCACTTCTGTCCTCTCATGTCAGTTTTTCGTACCTCCCAAACGCTCATTAACCATCACTCCACCAATAGATTTGCAGACATGCGCATCAGTATTAATTCAAATGAGTTTTACTTTGCATGGATCTTTATGATGATCGTGAATGATACATAAGTGACCAGCCCATGTGATGATTATATGTGAGTTTGCAAGTGAGCCTGTTTACAAGCGAGGCCAAGCCAGAAAAGGATTGAATTACCATTTCAGTTGAAGCTGTTGCTCATTGTCAGTGTGAAGATTTCAAAGGCAAGATGGAAAGGAGAGAACACTGGTCTGGAAAATGTCAGAGAACAGAGCCTGAAGGTTTAGACTTAGCATTAAGAGATGAGGGTGTGAAGAAAGCCTTCAAGGATGCCGGCTGTTGGAATTTCTGTAAGAAGCTGCAGGGTGGCCATGCTCAGGTAACAAAGGATTTTGCTTTAAACTTCACCGCTTTGAATTCTAAAATTGCTATGTTAGAAGTTAAAGTGTCTCCGGAGGAAATAGCTGCAGTAACTGAGATCCCAAGAGGAGGGCAAGAATGGTTTAAGAACTTCAAGTTCGATATGAATCCTTGCAAAGAATTCTTGAAAGAGGCATATGTGAATGAGGACCTGACAAAGGCAGTGCCTAGAAACTATGTTAAGGAGCATTATGCCCTGCTTCTCACCTGTATTCAGAATTATTTAACTTGTGAGGGAAGATATAATAAAGTCTACTCTTACCACTTCAAGTTGCTGTTACATTTTATTGGTAAAACATCCATAGACATTCCCTTTTACTTGTTTCGAAGTCTGAGCAAAATGTGTGACAAAGTGCAATTAAGAAAGGATGACTGTGAAACATCTTTATTTCACCATGGTCTGGTTAAATTGTTAGTTTTGAATGGTCTTCAGAAAATAGGTAGGGACTGGGACTCGTTCATTTTCATGGCGGGTTTTCCAAGTAAAATAGGTCTTACTCCACAGCCAGTTAGAGAAAAAGAGCAGTCAGTTGAAGAACCCACGATAGCTGAGCTTCAGAAGGAGGCTAAGAATAAAAAGAGCGTCAAGTCACAGTTAATAAAGTCGGTCAAGCCACTGATTATTAAATAACAGCCCCAGCCATCAGCAAAAGAAGAAGCTCAGCAGAAGAAGACTGTACCTGGACCAAATGAATATGAAATAGTGTCAAGGGTGAAGACAAGGAGTCAAATAAGCAAAGAAAAGGGCAAAGCATTGGCTGTTGAGGAAAGCCCTGTATCTAAGGCCAGTTTGAGTGATTTGTTGGAGGCCATTGAGTTTGAGCAAGTTGAGCCGGTGCACATTGAACCAATGCACATTGACTTGACACAGTCAACACCGGTAAGCACTAAGAAATCTAGGGCTTCAAAAAGACTGAGGTTTGATTAAGGAGGGGATGAATTTATATTCAAACCAAGAAGGCCTTTCACAAGAAAGCAAGCAAGGGAAGCTGAGAAACTGCCTAGAACAGAGGTATCTGAGGAATTGCCCAGAACAGAGGAGGCAGAGGAAATCAAGTGTCAGAGCAGTAAAATCTCAGGGGAAAGAGAAACTGTTTAAAACAGTTTCGCAGCGCGCTACGAAACTGCGAAACTGTTGTAGGTGTTATTTAAAAAAAAACACAGGCAAACAGTTTGATGAAAGAATCAGTAATTTGCAAAGGGAACACCTCAGTGACATGAAAGGGATCAAAGCAAGCTGCTACAGCCATTCAACATATGCCAGGTGTACCTTTAACAAAAGGTGAAATCTTTTAACCTAAGTTTAAGATTTTTGGTTATAAAGCCACTTTATTCTCGGTGATTAGAGTTTTTAGGGACCTGCATACTAGAAGTTTTGGTTGGCACACCTGTCCATCAAAGAAGCCTCCAGCATATCAGTAACGTGGTAATGCCCTATATTCTTGGGTTATTAAAGAATTAAAGTACCTACTGCTGCATACTCGGTGATGGGGAACCAGAACCAAAAATTTAGGGATATTCTCAGCCAACACGGAGCAGATCAAAGCCTTCAGTATCCAAAGCCAACATGGGACATTAATTGCTCATCTCATGCCATCTCAGCCAAACAAAGAGGAAGCCAAGTGTCAAAGCTGCAAGGAAGAATCAATTTATGAAGAAGATAGAATTAGAGTTATAACCAAATTAGAACTCTTTAGAACTTCTGTTAGTGGTTGTCGTATTAAATAGTTTGTTAAAAGCAGATAGGTGTCACTAGTGGCAGTCATCGAGCTCCCCTCATGCTGGAGGAGGAAGCTCAAAGTAGTTAGAGTCATGTTTCTATATATAGCTGAATCATCTTTGTAACAGGGGTTGGACATTTTAAGAAACAGAGTATTGCTTTGGCTTGTGTAAAAACCAAGTTTAGTAATATAATTTGCTGCTTATCTTCTCAGGATTCTTACAGTGTTTCAAATGCTCAAGATATGTGGTTTTGCTTATGTTTAATGTTTTTACAGTTGTATGAATACACAATCACTCAGAATTCACTTATGCTGCTCTGATTTCCTGTGCGTATTTGTAAGTTGAGGTTTCTATGAGATGTTGTTTTGAGTATTTAAACATTACATGCCCTGACTTCTATGCATGAGCAGTGTTATAGCTTACTGAATATGATCAACTCCATAAGCCCAATGGAAGTCTTTGTAATGTCTGTCCAGCCAACATGTTTATTAAATGTACTTTACAAGAGTTAGCCCTCTTATCAACAATCAAAATCAATAACTTTTTTTGAGAGAGCCCTCTCAGGCTAGGGAGGCTAATCCTTAGTCAAAAGATTGGTCTGAAACAGTTACACAGAGTCTACCTGATCAACAGCCCTTCAGTGCTTGATTTTGTGATAACATTTTGGTGCGTCTGCCGAGAGACTGAAGTCTATTTATTCCTGAAATCAAGAGGCTGAACTTCTGAAGGTAGCAGGAGCTCAGACATCATTTTGAGGCTGCAAATCTACCTTGGCGACTACATTGTTGAAGAATTCGAAATTCATAGATTCATGGTGATTCCACTGGAGTTATGAAGGACCCAGATGCTACCATTCTTATTTCAAGGTATGCATGCATAGATTTTTCAGGAATTCATGGCTTCCTAAATCATTTTCCCAAGGATGCATACTTTCTAAGGAATGGTCCAAAGTTCAATGGAGAAGATTTAAGTTTAACTGTGAAGCATATATTAGATTTTTGTGATTTTACAGAGCTTCTTAGAGTTAAACATGATGATGTTTGCATTATGTTGTTCTATGATTCATTTCAAGGGAAATGTAAACGGTGGATTGAAAGCTTTCCCACCAAATCCATTAAGTCATTTGAAGACTTTTGGTTTATGTTTTTGGATGAATGGATGGATAGATTAGATGTGGTGGCAAACTCCCCTTCAGTTCAAAGTTTTAAACAATGGAATGAGGATCATATTAATGAAGAAATAGGTGAAAATTTTTCTTTGTCCTTGTCTTCATTTTTGAAATCATTTGAGTGCAAGACAGAAGATAAAATGAAATTTTTGGATGAATTTGCTAAAGACATTGAGAAAGATATTGAAAGTTTACAAGGTCAAATTCAATCATATAGTCTTCATGATTATGATCATTTGTTTCAAAAGATTTCTATGGCAGCACATAAGGAGAGGGTGTTGCTTCCTTTCTCTTTCCTGATTGAGGAAGAGTACACTATTATTGAAGATCAGTTTGCACAGCCAAAAAGTTACAAGAATCATCAAGTTGATCATGTATTATGGGATCCTATAGCTGAATACATGGAAGAGTTTTACTCTCCAGTGTTTCAGCGTTTCTATGAAGATTAGAGGCAAGTTCAGTGGCAGTGGTCATTACCATATCATAGTGGCTCTGAACTCCGATGTAGTCAAAAAACTCCAATATCAGATAAGACAAATGATTGGCTACATTGGAAATTTCACATTGATTGAGTTGAAAGAAGTTGAAATGGATAGGGTAGGTAGGTAGGAATATGAAAATAAGCTCAAGGTTGACTGAGCATTTTTTTTTTAGTAGATGTAGATTTCTTTCTCCTACCGTGATCATCAAGCTTAAGCCTGAGGTGAAGGCCCAAGAAGCTTAAAGGGGATGTTTGTCAAGCAAATCCATGTTTGTTATAAAAAGGACAAAGCACTGGACCTACGAGTTCTTAGTGTACTACAGGAGCACACTATCCCAAGTGGAGCCACTGTTATCACTTAGAACTATAAACATTTGCATATAACCCTTTGTCCAAGTTCAATGTCTAAAGTTGGTGTTAAATTTTTTTTAGTCTATGTTTCTTACTTAGGGTTGAAGCTTTAAAGATGTTTGATGTAAAGTGTACTCTAATCCTATCGGTCATCCTCCACCATCATGCTATCATGAGATATGTCTTGTCTAATCCATGTCACTGATCCTTTCCGTAATTTCGTAGCGTAGTCTCTTATTGGTCAGTTTCGCTGCATAATTATTGTTTAGCCATTTCGCAGCGTCACCATCAAGCCGTTTCGCAGCGCATTATGGCAATTAAAAACTAATCGCGCTGCGAAATCGCAGATTCGTGCGTTTTGCAACGAATATTTCTAAAAGGGTCAAGTCCGTTAATGAGTCACCACTTCCGTCCTCTCATGTCATTTTTTCGTACCTCCCAAATGCTCATTAACCATCACTCCACCAATAGATTTGTAGACATGCGCATCAGTATTAATTCAAATGAGTTTTACTTTGCATGGATCTTTATGATGATCGTGAATGATACATAAGTGACCAGCCCGTGTGATGATTATATGTGAGTTTGCAAGTGAGCCTGTTTACAAGCGAGGCCGAGCCAAAAAAGGATTGAATTACCCTTTCAGTTGAAGCTGTTGCTCATTGTCAGTGCGAAGATTTCAAAGGCAAGATGGAAAGGAGAGAACACCGGTCTGGAAAATGTCAGAGAACAGAGCCTGAAGGTTTAGACTTAGCATTAAGAGATGAGGGTGTGAAGAAAGCCTTCAAGGATGCCGGCTGTTGGAATTTCTGTAAGAAGCTGCAGGGTGGCCATGCTCAGGTAACAAAGGATTTTGCTTTAAACTTCACCGCTTTGAATTCTAAAATTGCTATGTTAGAAGTTAAAGTGTCTCCGGAGGAAATAGCTGTAGTAACTGAGATCCCAAGGGGGGCAAGAATGGTTTAAGAACTTCAAGTTCGATATGAATCCCTGCAAAGAATTCTTGAAAGAGGCATATGTGAATGAGGACCTGACAAAGGCATTGCCTAGAAACTATGTTAAGGAGCATTATGCCCTGCTTCTCACCTGTATTCAGAAGTATTTAACTTGTGAGGGAAGATATAATAAAGTATACTCTTACCACTTCAAGTTGCTGTTACATTTTACTGGTAAAACATCCATAGACATCCCCTTTTACTTGTTTCGAAGTCTGAGTAAAATGTGTGACAAAGTGCAATTAAGAAAGGATGACTGTGAAACATTTTTATTTCACCATGGTCTGGTTAAATTGTTAGTTTTGAATGGTCTTCAGAAAATAGGTAGGGACTGGGACTCGTTCATTTTCATGGCGGGTTTTCAAAGTAAAATAGGTCTTACTCCACAGCCAGTTAGAGAAAAAGAGCAGTCAGTTGAAGAACCCACGATAGCTGAGCTTCAGAAGGAGGCTAAGAATAAAAAGAGCAGTCAGTCGAAGAACCCACGATAGCTGAGCTTCAGAAGGAGGCTACGAATAAAAAGAGCGTCAAGTCATAGTTAAGAAAGTCGGTCAAGCCACTGGTTATTAAAGAACAGCCCCAGCCATCAGCAAAAGAAGAAGCTCAGCAGAAGAAGACTGTACCTGGACCAAATGAATATGAAATAGTGTCAAGGGTGAAGACAAGGAGTCAAATAACCAAAGAAAAGGGCAAAGCATTGGCTGTTGAGGAAAGCCCTGTATCTAAGGCCAGTTTGAGTGATTTGTTGGAGGCCATTGAGTTTGAGCAAGTTGAGCGGGTGCACATTGAACCAATGCAAATTGACTTGACACAGTCAACACCGGTAAGCACTAAGAAATCTAGGGCTTCAAAAAGACTGAGGTTTGATGAAGCAGGGGATGAATTTATATTCAAACCAAGAAGGCCTATTACAAGAAAGCAAGCAAGGGAAGCTGAGAAACTGCCTAGAACAGAGGTATCTGAGGAATTTCCCAGAACAGAGGAGGTAGAGGAAATCAAGTGTCAGAGCAGTAAAATCTCAGGGGAAAGAGAAACTGTTTAAAACAGTTTCGCAGTTTCGCAACGCGCTACGAAACTGCGAAACTGCTGTAGGTGTTATTTTAAAAAAAACACAGGCAAACAGTTTGATGAAAGAATCAGTAATTTGCAAAGGGAACACCTCAGTGACATGAAAGGGATCAAAGCAAGCTGCTACAGCCATTCAACATATGCCAGGTGTACCTTTAACAAAAGGTGAAATCTTTTAACCTAAGTTTAAGATTTTTGGTTACAAAGCCACTTTATTCTCGGTGATTAGAGTTTTGAGGGAGCTGCATACTAGAAGTTTTGGTTGGCACACCTGTCCATCAAAGAAGCCTCCAGCATATCAGTAACGTGGTAATGCCTTATATTCTTGGGTTATTAAAGACTTAAAGTACCTACTGCTGCAAACTCAGTGATGGGGAAGCAGAACCGAAAATTTAGGGATATTCTCAGCCAACAAGGAGCAGATCAAAGCCTTCAGTATCCAAAGCCAACATGGGACATTAATTGCTCATCTCATGCCATCTCAGCCAAACGAAGAGGAAGCCAAGTGTCAAAGCTGCAAGGAAGAATCAATTTATGAAGAAGATAGAATTAGAGTTATAACCAAATTAGAACTCTTTAGAACTTCTGTTAGTGGTTGTCGTATTAAATAGTTTGTTAAAAGCAGATAGGTGTCATTAGTGGCAGTCATCGAGCTCCCCTCATGCTGGAGGAGGAAGCTCAAAGTAGTTAGAGTCATGTTTCTATATATAGCTGAATCATCTTTGTAACAGGGGTTGGACATTTTGAGAAACAGAGTATTGCTTTGGCTTGTGTAAAAACCAAGTTTAGTAATATAATTTGCTGCTTATCTTCTCAGGATTCTTACAGTGTTTCAAATGCTCAAGATATGTGGTTTTGCTTATGTTTAATGTTTTTACAGTTGTATGAATACACAATCACTCAGAATTCACTTATGTTGCTCTGATTTCCTGTGTGTATTTGTAAGCTGAGGTTTCTATGAGATGTTGTTTTGAGTATTTAAACATTACATGCCCTGACTTCTATGCATGAGCAGTGTTATAGCT
>APFE031038680.1:5721-50206 GCA_000404065.3 Pinus taeda
ATAAATAAAAACACCAACTGTTTTGTTTGTCATTATATTTGTCATTATATTTTATTGATTGATAATTTTTTAAAAAACCTTGATCCCAATTAGCCATGCATATTTATTAATCTATATGCTCATTAACGGACGTGGCTATATATTTCCACCACTAAGTTATGTCTCTGCTTAAATTTAGGTATAGACATATGTCTCTGCTTAAATTTAGTTATAGACATATACAGCTCTAGCACATTAATGGGGATATAGACTTGTAAATATTGGTTGTGCTAGATGAGGGCAATATTTCACTAACATTAATATTAACAGGAAGTCTGTTTAAAGATAAGGTATTTCACTAACATTAATATTAATAGCATGTCTGTTCAAAGATAAGGTATTTCACTTACATTAATATTAATAGCAAGTCTGTTTAAAGATAAGGTTGGACTCCCAGACATTAGTAGCAAGAACTTAGCAGCCCCAGAAGGTTTGACTCAGAGACATTAATAGCAATAACTAAGCAGCCCCGCCGAGAATTTTCCTATTTGTATTAATGGTATTCCTCTAATATTAATAGCAAGACTGTGACTCAGACATTAATAGCAAGAAGTGAGCAGCCGCTCTAATAATTTTCTTTTCGGTAAAAGGTAACCAGTCTGCTCTAGGACATTTAACTGTATGAAGATTGGCTCTATTATGTATATCAAAATAGTCATGCGTCTTATGCATGGTTCTTCCAATCTGTTTCCGGAGTCGCGGATCACGCCCGTTCACGGGACCCATTCCCTCGCGCCGCGCCAATTAACCAATTTTTGATTTTCAAAAATACCTCCGCTCCCGTGCTCGCCCTCTGTTCTAACCCACCCTCTACAACCCGACGGACCGCCTGCGAGACTGCCATGTTCTGACCCTCTGCAACTCGACGGACCTCTCAGCGATAACGGCGCATCACATGTGAATTCGACGGACCTCTCAGCGATAACGGCGCATCACGCGTGCATTCACATCTCTATAGGATTCATTCTTCTGGACCTCGCAGCAATAACGGCGCATCACGCGTGCATTCACATCTCTATAGGATTCATTCTTCTGCCGTCAGAAGACAAAGTGATCCAGTGGGTTGAGTAAATTACTGAAAATAAACCTTATCTACTGAAAATATGTCGAAGTTTTGACCATGTCGGGCTTTTAGTGAAGACAGAAGCAGAGCTTCGTTCCTCACATATGGAGACGACGAACGGGCGAAGAGGAAGATATTATCGAAATGAGAGGGACAGAGGAAATCGTAGTGCTGCGCGATCAGCATCATCAGGGTTCAGAGATCCAAATGCCCAACAATCTAATTACAAGGACGACGATGACATAAATATAAGGGCCCCAGGAGAGAACAAGTTATCATCATATTACAGGCCACCTCAGAATTCTGGTTTCAGAAGAAATTCTAACGCTAGGAGATCCCCAGCTTACCATGACAATTCTAGTGGAACTCCGGGGACTTCTGCTGCCCAAAACAATGTTGTTGTTATCAAGCAAAAGGACCACAGTGTTGGAGGAGGTGAAAAACTCAATCAGGCATCAAGGAAGGGCGAAATAGAGAGAAACCTAACCTCTGTATCAATCAGGAACATTCCTGCAGACGAGGATGATCTCATGCCATGCATCTCAGGGACTTGCCCCGATATGTGTCCTGGTCAGTATAAATATCATTTTTGCAATACCAACAAAGCAACTCATTTATTTTATTATGTTAAAGATTCCAACTATTGTGTTACTTCAATCGTTGTTGATTTTAATATTGAGGGGAGGGGGGGTCGTTATTGCAACAGCTAAGGAGAGGGCACAGAGAGAGAGACTGGGGGACTTGGCAGTTTTTGAAAGGTTGAATGGAGACCCACGGAAGACTTCTGCTAGCATTGCTGTTAAAAAGGTAGTATTAGTTACTTCAGTCAACACATTGAGAAAATCATGGTATGTTCATGTTTTTGAATGTATCAATACCAGAACCTTTTAAATTATGGGACTGAACTTCCCCATCATCATCACAGTGCCATAGGTTTAGTATGTCCCCGCACAAAATTGATAAGGAAAACCTTGTGAAATTATATATCGGACACGTTTCTTTACATTTCAGTGAAAGAAAATACAAATTACAGGGTTCTAGGAACATCATGGTAGCTCTCTAGCTTCAATGCACAAAACAATTGATTACTGTGAACTAAAGACAGAATACCATCTTACTCTAAAACTAAAATCCCATTAATTGGTGAAAAAAATGGCTGCAATCCCTAAAACCAGCATGCTATCCGAGCCTATTTCAATATATATTTCCATCAAGATTTTCTGGTTATATTAATTCAAATGATTGTACTGAGGATCTATTGAAAAGAAACTACAGTATCTATAACTTTACGTTAAGAAGCTATGGAAATCTTGAGCTTGTACCTCCTAGCTTACAACATTTATGTTTGAAACCCTTCGCTCTTTTTTAACACATTACACACAGCTTTTTCTTGCAAGCAGCTGTAAAAGACAAATAAATACTTGATTCCGTGTCTCTGTCTCTCTCTCTATCCAATGGGGCAGTAAATAAATATTGATAAACTAGTACTTAAATATCATCATTAGATAGTTTAGGATATTTTCTTGTGTCGTTGCATTTGAAGACTGATATATGGTGAAAACGGATCACAGTTTTGCAGGACTATTTCAATTTCAGATACTCAACTATCAGATATACGGCCTCTTACAGTGTTATGGAACACACTGAAATATTTAGTGAAACTACTTGACACTTCAGAACATGGGTTTGAAGTTGTACATGAGTTTGTGTTTGATCGCACACGTGCAATCCGCCAGGATCTGACCATCCAAAATATTATTAATTATCAATCAATAGTCATGCATGAACAAATGGTTGGTCTCTATCCGACTTGCCTATTAATTTTTTAACTATAGACATGTACATCCATCATTCCTCAAAAATTATTCTGCATTTCTAAAATATAAATGCAGCTTTGCAGTTTTTGGAACCATTTCAATGGTCAGTCTCATAAAGATTCCCCTGTTGATCTGATGCATAATATGTTGTGCAATGCAGGTCAGGTTTCACATTTTGTCACAGCACAAGCTTCAGCATCTTGGCAACAATAAAAATACATCATTGCTTCACCTGAATTTCGAACAGCTTTCCAAATGTCTCAAATCCCTTCTTGATCTGTATCATGTCACCAGAAAAAGTGAATCCAATTCTGAAAATCAAGCTGAATTCTATTGTTATTATGTTCTTATGAATCTGGGATCTCACAAGCTATGGCAGGTAGAGCTCTTGCTTCTGTTGTTTTCAAAGTGATTCCAATAATTCTGCTGTCTCTAGAATTCCAAGCATTTGTGAGCTAATGGTATCATATACCTGGAAAGCTCTCGGAAACATCAAGGACTTCCTATTATAGCCATCTGTCTAGAATTCTTACCATCGACAATGACAGGGAGAAACACTTGCTGCATGGTTTCGGAGTATAAGACCATCACTATGGAAATCGAAAAAGATGGAATTTGCCAGGAATGTGTTAAGGTAATCCAGTAATACAACTAATTGATCGTTATATAATTGAATCATTAGACAATCCATTGCTTCTTAGTGTTGCACAATTCGTAACATCAGTTTCATAGATTGTTTTTCTTTTGTCCATGGTGTGGTGCAGGTGTTATCGTATGGGAAATTTCAAGGGCTTCTTTAATCTTGTTAGAGATTCAACATACCTTGAAGCATGCCTTATGGAATATTACTTTAATGAGGTGACTTATGTAGTTCACTTTTAGATGTTGATGTCCAAAACTTTTCTAACATCTCCAAGAGTCGTTGCAACATATTGATGTGATTTGTTTAATCAGGTCCGTGCGCAAGCAGTTTCATGCATCAATTACAGTGGTTACAAATTGAGCCCATTCCCATTGGTTGACATTGCAGAATTACTTCTGATGACGGTATATAGTACATGCTATAGAATTTTTGTGGCATGATTTTAATATGCTAACTTCCAATTTTTCCAGTGGATAATGAACGATTCATTTTTTACTGACAGGAGTTTGACATGGAGGACTTCTGCAGTTTATGTGGTCTTGCAACAAGCACAGATGAAAAAGGACACAAATTTCTGCCAGTGAAGCAAGTCAACTTCAATTTGCCTGCAAAGGGATTTCCACAGTGCAGATGTCCTTTTATTGAAGGAAAACTAGCTTCATCCAATTCCCTAGAAATTACTAGGACATTGAGCCAGCAATGACAAGCAGCATTAGCTGTGACCAGAATTTGTACATCATTCCTAAACAATTGTATTATACAAGGTCATGTTAAATCATATGTTTTCCATACTTGATTTTGAGATTTTCCTCATCCACTTCGTAGATGTAAAAGCTTTACATTCTTTAGGATGCAAAATACAAAATTTGATTTTCATTTTCCTCATCCATTTCTTTCTTAGATGTAAAAACTTTAGATTGTTTAAGTTGCAAAATATGACTTCTGGCACTATATAGATGTGACATCTTAATCTTAAATTAAAAGTTAGAGATATCAATTTGCCAATCTATTTTTGAAAACTGATTAACCACTGATAAACATAGTGGTGATTTTCTAAGCTTTCTGATTCTCCAATTACCGTATTGGATGCCTTACATTGTCGATTGTTTTATAAAATGGTGATTAAGGGAGGAATGTCTACAATGCCTTGGTTGGAAATTTTACGGGTGCCTGGCCATCCTTGAAGGTGTTGAAAACCTGAATGATTATAAAAAGAGACCCAAAGTAAATGCCAGATAAAGATCAATTTCTCTAGCAGGGACCATTTTAGAGCCCTATTCTCTTATAGAGAAGACTCATTGAGAATGTTTGAAGGGATCCACAGTTCTTACATCCAGGAATCTATATCTCAATAAATGGAGAATTGAGTATTGAAGCTTCAGATAAATAGTTCCAATTTGGGTGAGGCTTCCCTTTTATCCTCTCCTCTAGAACTAAGATGGGCTCGGATTGATAGGAAATAAAATAGGGAAGTTCATTGATATGATTGAATGTTAAAACCATATAGTTGAATGTGCCAGAATCTGAGGAAATCAAGACATGCAGAAATTAGGTTATAACTTATTTGAGCAAATTTCCTTCAGTGCAATTGGTGCTGTGAGTATGATCATTTCACCAAGGATTGCAAAAAATACCCTAATCTTTAAGTGTAGGAAGCTCCAAGGAATCAGAAAAAGAAGATGAAACAGTTTCTCCAACAAGAAAGAGATCCTGGTCCAAAAAGAGGATGGAAGAAAATAGAAATGCAATCTCCTTGAGAATGCTTTTCGATATCTGAATATATAAGATGAAGGAAACTCACAACCTCCTGTCTAAGAAAATCAGGAGCATATCCAAAAAGAAAAGGCTAACACATGGGAACTGAGGGGAAAGAAAATTTCAGAATGTCTTCAGGACTCTGAAGTATGTACCTTCTAATCCAGTTCAATAAGACTGGGAAAAATGGGAGCCAAATGCCCCTACAATTTCAGAACACCTGGAAAAAGTCTATTATAGAATAAATTACAGAGGATATTTTATAGTCGTAGAAGCAAGTTCAATACACCACAAAATAGACATATCCGACTGTTGCTTCACACATGCCCCCACAGCATGATGAACTCTCAATCAATTCAAGGACAAAGGAAAAACCTCATTTAAGACAGTAGGAAAATAGGTTAAGTAAACAGTAAGGCTATAAAAAATGTGAACTCAGGACATCCAACCACAAACGAATTGAAATTCAACACTAAAATCAGAAATGATGATTATTTCTTTGAATATTAGAATACAGAAATTTGGGGAGTAAGGATAGGATAACTAATTTACGAAAGACAAGAAAACCCAGTAGTTGTTATTTTCCAGAAGTCCCCGGAGTTCCACTAGAATTGTCATGGTAAGCTGGGGATCTCCTAGCGTTAGAATTTCTTTTGAAACCAGAATTCTGAGGTGGCCTGTAATATGATGATAACTTGTTCTCTCCTGGGGCCCTTATATTTATGTCATCGTCGTCCTTGTAATTAGATTGTTGGGCATTTGGATCTCTGAACCCTGATGATGCTGATCGCGCAGCACTACGATTTCCTCTGTCCCTCTCATTTCGATAATATCTTCCCCTTCGCCCGTTCGTCGTCTCCATATGTGAGGAACGAAGCTCTGCTTCTGTCTTCACTAAAAGCCCGACATGGTCAAAACTTCGACATATTTTCAGTAGATAAGGTTTATTTTCAGTAATTTACTCAACCCACTGGAGCACTTTGTCTTCTGACGACAGAAGAATGAATCGTAAAGAGATGTGAATGCACGCGTGATGCGCCCGTTATTGAGGCGAGGTCCGTCGAGTTGCAGAGGGTCAGAACATGGCAGTCTCGCGGGCGTTCCGTCGGGTTGCAGAGGGTGGGTTAGAACAGAGGGCGAGCACGGGAGCGGAGGTATTTTTGAAAATCAAAAATTGGTTAATTGGCGCCGCCCGAGGGAATGGGTCCTGGTGGATGGGTCCTGGTGAACTGGCGTGATCCGCGATGCGGGAAAATGATCGGAAGAATCATGCATAGGACATGTATTCGCCGATGACTATTTTGACATACATAATAGAGTCAATTTCTATACGGTCATTTAATGCTTTATAGCAGGCTAGTTAGCTCTTGCAATAATTTTCTTATTCATATTAATGTTCTGCCTCTATACACTGTTGATCTATCTATTAATTGGGAACGGAGGTATTTTTGAAAATCAAAAATTGGTTAATTGGTGGAGGGAATAGGTCCCGGTAAACGGGCGTGATCCTCGACGCCGGAAACTGATCAGAAGAATCATGCATAAGACATGTATGCACGGATGACTATTTTGACATACATAATAGAGCCAACTTCCATACGGTCATTTAATGCCCTATGACAAGATGATTAGCTCTTGCAATAATTTAATTTTCTTATTCATATTAATGGTCTTCCTCTATACACCGTTGATCTATCTATTAACAGCCTCATGGAACAAGTTACGACTGCGTTTAGCAGTGACACAGCACGCTGACGATTCCACAGACATGGAGTTGGAAATGAGAAGCAAGTGTCTGGGTTCTGCAATTCTGGTATTCATTATACTACACACAGCTGCTACGCACGAAGACTTTGGTAACACCGGATCTCTGTTTTTTGTTTTATTTTGTGTGGATTTGTTGCAGAGTGTAAGATGCTATGTTCGATTCCCGTTAACCACGCAGATTTGTGCAGAGAAGTCAATTGCTGAAGGGTACCAGCAACAAGTCTTCTTCAGATCAGTATCTCGGTTTTGTTCCTGGGTGCGAATGCGACCCAGGATGGCAGCAGCCCTCAAATGACTTCCCGGTTACTCTCTCGTTCCTGCCCTGCGTTATACCCAACTGTAAGCATGATAGTTTAATCAATGGATGCTGCAATGGGCATTGGGGGTGTATAATGTGCTCTCTATTTATTTGCAGGTAAATTTAAAGCGGACTGTGGAGGTAAAGCCCCTTCCTCGGCTCCCTCGCCGGTCAATCCTCTATCAAGCCATTTTTCTTTCGGCCTTCTGAACCGTAAGTTCCATCGCTAATTTCTCTTCGCGCCATTTAATCATTCCGTCCTGCTGAATCGAATCTCTTTGCAGCATGCCAATTCGGGATTTCCCTGTGCGGAGAGGGCTCCTGTGTCGCCGAATCCACGTTCGGCTACAGGTGTCACTGCAATAAAGGCTATCAAAATATTTTCAATATGACACCAGGCCCCTGCCTCAAACCCTGTAAACTGCTCCCCTCTATACTTGTCTTCATATTTCAAAGGTCCCCTGTTCGAATCCCATGCCGATTTCCCCTCTTTTTTTGCAGGTTCGATCTGTGCAGACTGTTCGCAGTTTCGATGGAATGGAAGCGGAACGGCAGCTCCTCAGTCTCGGCCGGCCGCTCCTCAGTCTGAGACAGACACATCCAAAGGTACACATGTACATATGCTCTGTTACTGTTCCTAAAATACATTCATGTGCATATTCCTAATATATCTGCACCTTCATACAATCTGGGTCCTGTTGTTTGTATCTGCAGGTTTTATGGAAGATATGCCTTTCTTGATCACCATGACAATGGCATTGAGCATCTCTTTTATCTTATTCTTGTTGGCATAAACAATTCCTGTTTGGCATTAGATAGTTGTCATTTCCATACAGAACCAAATTTGATCGGTGTAACCTAGCGCATTTTTACAGGCTAAGCTTTTAATGGTGATTGTGTTTTTGGTGTGATATGATGCAGCTCCAAGCATGGAGACTTTGGGCGCCTTTTTCTGTGCGTCCCTTTGCACTTTATACTGTAATTACGCAATGCAGACTTCAGTGTGAAAGTTCTAATTAAATGGGCGTCGTTACCGTGCTTTTTGGTTTATCCTGAAATACAGGAAGATGCGATGCCAAAGGTGGAATGCCAGTATGGTTAGAGATAGATGAACTGAATATATTTTGTTGGTATGTGAAAAGTGGAAGTTTTTCACTGCCACTTTTGCTGAGAAAGTAGGCAAAATACAAATGAAGTAGGGAAGTTATGGGCATGGCTCCATCCTTTTGGTTTATACTTAAAGGAAAGGTGGAATGCTACTATGATTAGAGAAAGATGGGAAAGATGTATTGAATATATTTTTGTGGGTATGTGAAAAATAGATAAGATCTACGGAATATATTTTGTTGGTATGTGAAAAATAGATATGTTGGTATGTGAAAAATAGATAGGTTTATTAACAAGTATGGAATATATTTTGTTGATAGGTGAAAAAGATATATTTATTAAGAAGTATTGAATATATTTTGTTGGTATGTGAAAAATGGATATGTTTATTAATTTATTTTTAAATGCTCAAGGGTTGATTGAGTGTGATGTGGATATTTATTGGATGTAATGTGGATATTCATTGTTCATTTTTATTTTATATATTGTATTGTTATAAATGAATTAGATTTCTAATTTCTAATTTCTAATTTTTAATAGCTTTTAATATAAATTGCTGGATTTTAGTAAATCTAAGTTATAGTTGTTAAACTTCAAAATTTTAGGTGCCTTATAAGTTTTTCACTACCACTTCTGTTGAGAAAGTAGACAAAATACAAATGGACTACGGAAGTTATGGGCATGGCTCCATCCTTTTGATTTATACTTAAAAGCAAAGGTGGGATGCCACTATGGTTAGAGAAAGATGTACTCAATATATTTTGTTGGTATGTGAAAAATGGATATGTTTATTAAGAAGTAATGAATATATTTTGTTGGTATGTGAAAAATGGATATGTTCATTAATTTATTTTTAAATGCTCAAGGGTTGACTAGGTGTGATGTGGATTTTCATTGTTCATTGTTCATTTTTTTCTTTATAATATTGTATTGTTATAAATGAAGTAGATTTCTAACTTTTAATTTTTAATTGCTTTTAATATAAACTGCTAGATTTTAGTAAATCCAAGTTACAGTTGTTAAACTTCAAAATTTTAGGTGACTTGGAATGTTTATTAAGTACTCAAAATTTTAAGTGACTTGGAATGTTTATTAAGAAGTACTCAAAATTTTAGGTGACTTGGAATGTTTATTAGAAAGTACTTAATATATTTTGTTAGTATGTGAAAAATAAATACGTTTATTAAGAAGTATGAATATATTTTGTGAGTATGTGAAAAACAGAGATATTTATTAGTTTATTTTGAAATACCGAAGGGTTGACTGAGTGTGATGTGGATATTTTTATTGTTTCTTTATAAATTTGTATTGCTATAAATAAATTAGATCTCTAATTTTTTACTTTTAATTGCTTTTAATATAAACATAGTATATTATCAAATTTTATAAATTTGTATTGTTATAAACGAATTAGATTCCTAATTTTTTATTTTTAATTGCTTTTAATATAAACATGGTATATTATCAAATTATATTGTGGAAAGGTGTATTTAGTCAACATGTGATTTCTTATATTTTTTAATTTAAGGAAAATGTATATTGGATATGATGTTTCCTTTAATAATATAGTAAATAATGTTTAAATGCGAGTTATATAAAGGTAGTGACACATAGTAATTATCAAATGGTTAATAGTGGTTAAATAGTTTATATTATATATGCATTGTTATAAGAATAATATAATATTATTAATCGGATTAATTGTTTATATTTATTGAATAACACATATTAAAAAAATGAATATAAATATCTCTATAAATGAAATTAGATATTTAATATAAATTTTTATTATATAAAGTAAATTATATAATTAAATAAAAGGAGATGATAGATTTATCAAATCTCACTAGCACAATTGGTTGAGGATGGGCCTCGTAAACAAGGCGACCCAGGATCAAATCTCACGAGGGTGGTTGTGCCCTGTGCTAGGGGAAGGAGACATGCTAAAAAATCCATTCAACTTAAGGCTGGTGTGGCCTAGGCCAGGTCCAATCCCCGAGTGACTTTGATGGCTTAGATGTCCCCGGGTGACTTTAATGGCTTAGATGTCGTTGGGTCGTGACTTCTCAAGCCACATGTCAAGCCTAGAGGATCATAAACAACTTGACCAACAAAACAAAAAGGATATGATAGATTTGCTTATAAATAAATTTGATATTTTATATAGGAATATTGTAATATGTGAGATTTTATTAAGCAATCAAACTATTGTAATATTAGTCTTGAGTTGTGGAACTAAAATGCAATGGTCATAGAACCACAAGACCAAGAGTTTAAAGACATGAATATAAATTGGCTAAATAGAACCATACTATAGTAAAAGAGTATCCCTATGTTCATTAACTAATTGACCTATTAAACAATTTAGGTCTAAGCAGAGAGATTAGAGAAAGAAAGCCATGCGCTAGCATGCATATCTTCTTCAAGTTGTAACACCCCTAGTTTAACCCATATTTTTTGCAATGATAAATGTGGCTACAATAATAGTCTGGAGAACCATGACTAGCTTATACACTAATTGAACATTTCCTAATTATAAAATTTATTAAAACAATTGAAGGAAAGACAACCTACGAATCATTAATCTTAGGGAAGTTGCACATCAGCTTGCATGTTTTGAAAAGCCATACCCAACTGAAATTAATGATGGAAGACACTTGCAAATTGGGAAAAGCTAATGCCTGATAGCTTTATTGTGATATTATTGGGGAAGAACTAGATTTTGATGATAGTCATTTAAGAAGATCATATTGGAGTAGTGAAAGTAGAGGGTGGTGCCCATTCACCCTTCTCCCCTCGTGGATTGAAGAGACAACTGAAAACAACCCTTTAGGAAAATAGAGAATGAGCCAAGCTAAGCTCTCTAAAATGCACCAAAGATCCAAGCCATAGGCTATGCATGCCAAATGCCCCTAGGTCACAATTATTTAAGCCATAGGTTAGGCAGGCCAACCATATCACAAATCACATTACCTAACAAACAAACAAAAAAGGTGTATTATTTGCTCAAATACAAACACTCTTTATAGTGAAGCCCATCATTGTTCCAAGTGTAATCCTAATATGCATGGTGTGTCATTTGAAGTTGTTGGATTAAGAAAGTGATTTTGGGATATGTGAACCTTTCCTTGTGGACCTCATGCAACTAATTTGGTACAATGAAGGACATTGAAGGAGGGACCCTTCTCCTTCATGCTAGTGAAAGATTGTATCTGATGTATCCTATCTAATATAGTACCACTCGAAGGGATACCAACAAAGGTTAAAAAGGTGTTCAACTAGGTGAAGCCTATTGTATTTCCTATGCACATGCTTCCCTTACTGTAGTTGTACTATTTCAAAGATAGATCATTGTGTTGTTTATAGACATTGGAAAATTTATTGTAGAAAAGACAAATTGCAATGTACCAACATGTTACTTTTATTATTAGAAATAATATCCAATTGCATCTTAGTGAGCGAAACCTCCAATTAAGTAGAACTCTCATTATAAATAATTTCAAAAAACTTCTCACTACATTACTTCTACTTCTTTATGTAGCACTATTTACCTTCTATGAACTTTGTAGTAAGCATTCTTACAAATAAACCTTATTTATTAGAGATTATCACCATACATAAAAATACATAGGAGCTTATCTATTTAGTTAAAGAGCTAGGAGGAGATTATGACACTAACTAACTAACTATATACTTTCCTTTAGGAAATAGTGATAGAAAATAATAGTATCTTATAATAGATAATGATTAAAAATAATTTAAAAATAATAATAATAACAATAATTTAAAAAAAAATGGAGTTAACTTAGTTGATAGGAGAAATATTATTTTTGTCATGTGAATTTAAAATTTGAATTAATCACTTCAAAACAAAGTATATCTATATAAGAAACAAGTATTGCAAGGCAGTGTAGTCCCTTTCACTTAAGTGGATGTTATGGATTTAGAAAAATTGCAAATTGATATATAAAGAAGAAAAGTTAATTGTCTAGTAAGGGATATGGACTTGCATAAATTTTTGTTATGTGCTTAACAATGAAAAATCATTGCACAAATATTTAAAAAATCATGGCATAAATATTGCAAGTACATCCTCAAATTATGGCAAAAGAAATCTGAGGTAATTATCCACATGGCACAAAGCAATACCTTCAAAATTATGGTCCAATCAAATCTTTGAAAATTATTTTTTTCAATAATATTGAAAAATAAATATTTGTTTTTGAAAGTTAAACATTATAACTTGGATGGATCAATGTTATAAGAAAATCCATTGTTGTAGTCTTACCATAACAGACCCTAATAAAAAGAATTGATGATACATTTATTCACTTATGGAGTACATACATGCTTTTGTGGAATATATATATATATATATATAAGTAGTTACAATGCCTTACGTTGAGAAAATATGTAAGTATGATTTAGTTTTCTTTCTTAGTGTATTTTATTTATTGTATTTCATTTTGTTTAGAGTTCAAGGAAAGATGGCATATCCATAATTAGAATAATAATGTGATTCATAATAGTATTGTAAAACTCAATTATTTGTATTCAAATTTTCAATGTATAGATATTGTAGTTTATTTAAATATAAAATTAATTTTGATGAATTTATTATAAAATATTTTTTTCTAAAATTTTCATAATATTTTTAAATTAAAATATTATTTTATAAATATTTTTCAATAATAATATTATTTAAATATTTTAAAATGTTAAAATAAATGATATTTTTCACTGATTTTAATTATAAGTCCATTAGTCCCCGGTTGCGGGTGAATATTAATGGGGGCAGTACAGTGGCGGCATTCCCACTGGGCAAGTGGCAGCCCAGATCCGCCACCTATAAGGATAATCGACGGGCCTGCCACCCCCGTCATGTTAAATTGAATGCGGGTCTTTACTCATCCCTGCAACTCGCCGTCTGCAGCATTATGGCTCTCCCGCGATTCGTTTCTCCGGTGTTTGGATTGCAGACTGTCTGTTGTGGTATGTTCATCGTTTGGGGCGCCACTCTGTGGCATTATAAGAGCCAGCCTCCGCTGGCTATGTATTATTTGATGTCTCGGTTTTGGATGCATTGTTTGTTCTGGTCGCTGCTGGTTCTCAGGTCTTGGAAGTGGTCTCAGAGGTTTAGGCCTCGGTCTCTTCCTTTGGGAGCAGTATTCTCCAGCACAAGGTCCCTAGCTCTGGCTCTCCCGTTTGTAAGCATCAATTTCTGAGCGTTATCCCCGCGCCCCTTGTTGCTTATGTTGAAATCCCTTGTTGGATCTCTGTGCCAATTCTCACCTCGCCCCTCTGTGTCCCAAAAGCCTCGCCTCTGTGGCCCTTTGTGCCCCTGTTAGTCAGTAAGCCTCTGCGCTGGCTCTCTGTGCCTCTTGGCTCACGGAGATTCTGCTCACTGTGCGTTCCCTACTCCAGTGCTATCCCTCACGCAATCCCAGAATGCCGCGGGAACGGCTCCGCCTCATTAGCAGAAGGGGCGGGTCTCGGGGAGGCTCCAGAGGAAGGGCTATCCCGCAGCGCTCCTCTCACACCACGAAATCCTCCTCCGAAGGAATTGACTCTCATGGTGCAAGGCGAGGCCGAGGAAGAGGCAGAGGACGGGCTCGTGCAGCGGCGTGTTCGCACAGCTCTCATCCCTCAACCCGTTTTCGCTTCCCCTGTTCCCTGGATAACTCTACCTACTTTGTGTCTGTTAGGATTGAAAAGTGCGATAATGCAGCTCCTCCAGAAGTCTCTGCGGAGCATAGGCAACCTTCTCATGTTAACTGTCAAAGAATGCAGCCTACGGAGGCCCCTGGTGCGGTTGCGGGTCCAAGCGAGCCAGCCAAAGACGATGATCCATATACAGACTTGAGCGCGTCAGACCAGTATGGATGCAGGATCGTTGAGGAGCAACCTTCTACCTCCGTGGACGTATGAGCTTGCCTCCACATCGTTTTGGTCCAGCTATGGCCCCAGGTGGTCGTTTCTGTTGCTCTATTATGTATGTTCGGCGATTTCAGTTCACCGCCTTCTTTGTTTGACAGTTTTTGATAAGCTCATGCTATGGCTCAACTCTGTTCAGATCGGAATCGGTTTTCAATTACGACTATGTTTGATGCTCTATCTCTGTTTGTATAACTCTTTGGATAAATTCTGGGACAGTTGGTTTTGGTCTATGTCAAATTGTTTGTCTTTCAGTTGGTTCTGGTCTGTGTCAAATTGTCTGTCTTTTAGTCATCAAGAGTTTGTTGGACAAGTCAGATTCCAAGGGAAGTTTCACCCTCCAGTGTCAAAGTCCTGCTAAATCCATATCTCAGTATGGAGAGTTTTTGAGGCCAACCTCGATGTAATCTTTTTGTAATCTTTTTGTATAATAATAGGAGTAGACCAATATACAAAAAAAAATTATAAGTCCATTAAAATTCACATAATACATTTTAAACTATTAATTTAATATTCTTTCATTTTAAAAATATCATAATTTTATTTATTTTTACATGATTTTATTTATGTTTGAAAATAAATTTACAAATATATTAATAAACCAAATGGATTTTATAGGTTACAGTAAACCACAATTTATATTGTGATTAAAATAAAATAAACGTATAAACATTCTTTTAAATTCCTAATTATTGTAGTTGTATTTGTTGCTTGCCCTTAAACTCAGAAGAATTCCTAATTATTGTGTTTTTATTGGTTGTTTAATTGTGATTAAAACAAAATAAACGTATAAACATTCTTTTAAATTCCTAATTATTGTGGTTTTATTTGTTGCTTGCCATTAAACTCAGAAGAATTCCTAATTATTGTGTTTTTATTTGTTGTTTGACCGTACTCTCGGAAATAAAAGTGCTTTTTCTCTTATCAAAAAAATTAAGAATAAAGAATTTGATCTCGTTTAGGCATTATTTTATAATTAATTAATTAATTAATGTAATGATTATAAATATAACCTTTGGTTTTAGTGTTTTGTTAGGTTGTTTGAATAAGCAAAATAAGATTAGTCGACTTTATGATCTTCATTGTATTTTATTTTATTAAATTTATATTTCATGAAATTGTAAAATCATAAAATTAATAAATTTATTAAATTTATTTTTTTATGAAATTGTAAAATGATTTATAAAATTGGATAAGGGTATAGGATGATTGAAATTGATGATGATGGAAAAGTAAAAGACTAGATTTTTGGTTATGGTTAAAGGTTTATCAAACGTAATAAAATTTTAGTCAAAATTATATAAAATATGTGTATATGTGTCATTAATATTATTTTTATTTTGTATAATCTTTAACTAACAATTGTACTAAATGTTGTAAAGGAAACGTTGTAGGACATAAATTCGAGAAAAATCGTGACATATAGAAGACCATTAAATATAAAAATTAGTAAACAAAATGTCATTCAAGGCTAGAAGATAAACATAAAGATAAATCACTCACATTATGCCATATTTTCAGATTTTATAATCTTTCCAACATAGATTGTCTCTCAATCTTCAAAGATGCTCTTTCAAGTTCCAATAGCAAATATTTGATCAAAAAGATGTTCTTTTTCAATATTGAAATGTCTCACTTGATCAAGAGCTTACAATCTTTTACTATTTGGTCTAAAGGTGATTGGATTTTCCTTTGGTTGTCCTTGCTTAACTTCTTTAGTTAGCATTCATTTATTTAGCATGATATTATGCTATACTTGGTTATGTATTTGACCAAGCAATGGCCTATAAATAAACACAAAAGGATTTTTATGCCTCAGAACACAGACTGTATTCCAAAAAAGTGGAAAAGGTTGTGAAGTGTACATTTGATGTTGAGATCGTTTCCTTCCATAAAGGTTTGGTGCATATGTCTTTCTCCTCTCATAATCGTTTCTGGCCATTTTTCAATATTGAATTGTCTCACTTGATCAAAAGCTTGTAGTCTTTTACATTCTACCTGCACATAATTTGATTATGAATGTGTGCATTTTTGCATTATCGCATGTCAAGGTACAATGCAGGAGAAGAATTGGTGTCATGCATTAATTTCATAATTACCATTAAGTTACTCAAACAAAATTTCTGGTACATGAAAAAAATAAAAACAAAAACATAACTCTACATGTGCATTTTTGTACCTTCTCTGCTTGAAGCAAATAATTTTCATTTTTTTCTTCACATTATTCAATCCACATTGTTTGGAAAAGTTATGAGATTAGACCATGCTGCACGGGGATCCATCTTAGCTAAGACAAGGGATTGAACCCCACGAAGTTGCTCTGCAATTTTTATTATATGTAGGTTCTAATGCTTGGCAATGCCCACACTTGGGCGGGTATATCTACCAGAAACAAAAATTTGTCAAACAAATAAATATAGATTGACTTGTGCAAAGCTATATGAAAGTTCCTTGTGATTTTTAAAGACACCAAACTTGGATTGCCAATATGAATAACATAACCAACTTCAATTGAAATACAATAAAAAGATAAAAGTTTGAGTGAAAAACATCAAAAGTCTCCTAACTTCAATTACAATAAAATAAAGAGCTAAAACTTTTGAAGGTTACTCATGAAAAATCAATGAACGATTTCAAACTCTGCAAATTATTTGATCGGTTGTTAATTACTTTTAGGATAGATTTACTATTGTGGAAAAAATCTCATAGGTATCCATGTGATGATTCAACAAGGATTATTTTGTCACACCACGTCTCTCTTTTTTTTGCATGCACTACACAATCAGTTGCAATTGAAGAGGTTTTAATTTACATGTTTCATTATGAAGCTCCTATACAGGTTCAGAGAATAGGAAGGTAGATCTAGATACAACACGCCTACTGGTCAACAAAGAGTCTTGATTGTGTAGTATATCATGATATTGAGTAGATTGAATGCCTAGGTCCAATCCTTTCATAACAGAGCAGTAGCAGTACAATCTTAGGAATGGATGAATCATGAAAAAGGTTACTCTTACATAAAGGAAACTATGTCTCTATTATACCCCCTAAATGTTTTCAGAATAAGTTGGATTCAGTTTTGTTTCCTAAAATACTTGATGTAATTTCATAATACATGGTTGATTTGAGCCTAGCAGACTATATTATCACATAGTATTGATAATTGGAGTGTCCACTTAAAATATTTTTTAGAACAATTTAATCAGAGCGAAAGAGGATTTAAGGGTTTACAAGAAAAAGGCTATCAACTGCTCTCATTTATTTTAACCTACAAAGCCTAGATTACCAATGCGAATAACACAACCAACTTCAATTGCAATATAATAACATGCTATAAGTTTGAGTGGAAAATCATCAAAAGTGGTTTCCAGGTTCATCTCAAGTAAAAAGCATTGCTTCTAACTATTGATTTTTCACCTCACACTAATGATTGCATTAAAGATAGGAGAAAGCATGAACTTGGCTCAAATGCTTCTTGATTCCATCAATATTTGAACATTACAAAACGAGTTTGTTACCTTTGTCTTCTTCAACTAATTGTTGATATTTTTATTACAAGTTTCAACTTTGTCATCACCTGTTGTAGAGAATTCTAATATGTACAAAAGGATACAAATAATATCTATAATTAATTCTGAGAAAGAAGTTCAGCATGGTGGAACTGATTTTGAGGGATATGTAACTGAAGGGGGTTTTCCAAAAGTAGAATTCCAATGGATGTTGAACTGATTGAAGAAAATGGAGATCGAATCGAGGAAGATGGTTAAGACCATGAGGTGAGGAACAAGGCAGGTGAGCTAGAGGATCCCCTTGAAGATGTTGTTGACTCAAAATAAAGGCCTAGAGAAGTTAAAGATTAATTTGGCCCTTGAATCTTAAGATAGAAAATTTGTTCACATCCATCATGTTCCTCCATTGATGAATTTATCCCTACACCTAAAAAGTGCAATAAATTTAAATATGGCCTTGAAATATGAAGCATAAAAAATAGTTTATTTTCCTGGAAATACGTTGGAATTAGAATTGTTTATCAAACTCCCAAAGAGAGTGATTATATGCAACATGATGAATGGGTGAATTTTGATGGATTGAGATTGATTGCATATGTTTATACTTTATTACATGATTTCTCAAGCCAACTCAGTTGTATTTCGGACACATATGCTTACACAATAATATCCTCAATTTAGTTTCATCATTTAGATTAATATTATTGTAATGTAATTCAGTTTTTATAGGCTTTTTGGTATAGGTTTCGAATTTTAGGCTTTCATCCTTTAGATTAATATTACAAATCATCAAAAGTCTCATAACTTCAATTACAATAAAATAAAGAGCTAAAACTTTGGAATGTTTCTCATGAAAAATCAATGAACGATTTCAGACTCGGCTAATTGTTTGATTGGTTGTTAATTACTTTTACTAAGATGCTTCCTTGATACCTCAGTGGCCTTCTTGTAAATAATTGAATCTGGTGGAACCTAAGATGGACTATCTTGAAACATGTGCAACCAATCCAAAACTATGAAAAGGAATAGCTATCAAGATCTTCTACAACATCTCGCTTTTGTAGCATAAAATGTGTATATAGTACCAAAGGGAATAGAGTGCATAAAAGTCGTAGATGAATAAAATACATAAAAGAATTAGAGTGGAAGTTAAAATCACTTACCATGAAGGGATGCCAAGTGATACAACCTCCATTTCAAATGAAATATGTTTATGAGATGGAAGATTTTCTCACTAGAAAGTTTACTGGCGAAGCAATTATTTTTGTATGTTTCCTTGTGGGTACGACCTTTTTCAAATTACTATTATTTTATTCATGTTAATGTGAAACCCTAAAATACCCACACACAAAAAGCATAACATCTCAAAGCACATTAGAAAGCTTAATTGAAAGGTGACATAAAAGCACCTAAGTTGATAGTAAACATGTTACTAAAGTAACAAGAATGATATGATAACAATTATATGATATGGTGACATAAAATCATTCTAACATGATAGTAAACATGTTACTAGAGTAACGAGGATTATTTGATACTTGAACAATTAAATGATATGGTATCCATGTATTTGATTACCCACTTAAACGTTGAAAGGTGCCATGCATAGTAGATACTATGGTGTAGGCACTCACAATGGGGCCGAATTAATACTCTATGGTGTGGGATAGAGTAGAATCATTGGACGACGTGGTGGTGGTGTCCGTCCCCACAATAGGGAAGGAATCAAGATTCTATAAAAAGTTATCAGTACTCCTTTATGTAGGGATTTGTTTTGACTTATTCTGCATTTTATCGAAATTTAACAATAATTTGTATTGGTCTAACATAAAAGTTTTTGAACTTTGGAATAGTAATATAAATTTTATGAACTTTGGAATAGTAAGATACGTTTTTGAAGTTTAAGTAAATACTTTTTAACATTTTAACTTTATCATTTCATTCTTTTTATTCACAAAGTAATTTACAGATAAATTAATATTAAATATTTTTATAATATATAGGGCAAGAAATGGAAGACTACATTAAATTTCAGAAAAATTTCGTGTGTAGAGATGCAGAGTTAAAATAATGGAGGAACATACCAGTAATCAAAGAGTGTAGAAAAAAATTGGAAGAGGCAGTGATGAAGCAATTTTTGGATATATTGGATAAATCTCTTTTGAGTAAAGTGAAAACCCAAAACAAGTGTTAAACGGTATGGAAAAATATTAACCTAATGTGTTTGTATTGTTAGTTTCTTCGTAAGAACATAGAAACATTTTGATCTTTACATGTCTTTAGATATTTAAACGAATTCATTATTCAAAGGACGATTCTTTTGAGGAGTACTACAATAGGAAAAGGCACTAAATAAATTGCATGGCATGTGTGTAAGGAAATCAGCATGGCGATTGATGTTGTAGGCCTGAGATAGGAGGATGTCGATCATGTAGAAAGGAAATCAAAGCAAATTATCCTGCTTGGAGGTTATAACAAAATAATAGAGCAAACTTATATCTATAACAAAGGTTATGTGAAAATAGAATCCCTTATGTTACAAATGTTTTGTAAAATTTTCTTAGAGATGAATGTTTAAGTTGAACAAATCCCTAGACCAAAAACACATGAAATTATTATAGCACATGCGGGTCTTTCGATTGCTTCAAAGACATTGTCTCGAACAAATGTTGATGATATCAACAGTGGAGACTTATATTACGGGATTTCTATTTTACACAGATCTTGGACCAAAATGTCATTTTTACAAGATCCATTTCTCTTACAAATGTTGGTTAATGCCATAATTATTTGCATTGCTAGAGAAATAAATAATTCAGAAGAGACAACAAGTCTTAGCGAAGGATGACTCCTAGAAGCTGAAGAGAGGCGCAACACAATTCTAAATCCCTTGAAAAGGGCCTTTCTCTTGTAAAAGATATATTGTTGATAAAAGGCCCATCCGAGCTACTATTATTATTACACAAGGAGATTACACAAGGAGGTTTGTATATGTAAAATAGATCATTTACATGTTAGAACATTTTACTAGTGAAGGTGAAGAGGAGAGGGTGGATGAAAGCAGCACTCCATTGTTTTGTGCAAAGAAAGGATGCAAAAAATTTGAGTGCATTCATTCTAGAATTGTGCAGCTTGGATTAGATATCATCACAGCGATCTCGACAAGAGTGGAAGGACCTCCTGAAATTGAAATTCTCCTCAAATTCGTAAAATCTAAAACTGTCGTTTAGGTTTGAACAGGAAGAGTAGTGAGGAAATGACCGAAGAGATTTTAGTGATTCCACTCATGTTTTGTCCTGATACATTATTTGACACGAATTGCGCTGATAGTGCATAATAATATTTTACACCAAGTATATAAACTGTAAAAAAAGTAGAATTTTTTGGGTAGTCCCTCACCTCCAAACCCTAGTCACCTGTAAGAAAAAACAAAACAAAACTTTAGTCTGTCACCGCAATTAAAATCTAAAAACTAATACAGTGACCAAACCCTCAATGGAAAACGTATCTCAAGAACTCGAGTTTTTCAGATCTAATAAACAAATAGACCAATCCCTGCAAGAGAAACTCTCTTTTGGAGAACCAAGAGGGGAATAAACCTCCATGTTAAGTCATCAAGAAACGGTTCAGTGAGAAGAAGTCATAAGCCCTCAAAAAACAGTTCAGTGAGAAGAAGTCATAAGCCATCAAGAAACAGTTCAGTAAGAAGAAGTCATAAGCCATCAAGAAACCCTTCAACAAGAAGTAATCATTTGATTATTTTTTTAATGTGCCCATTATGCGCTCTAACTATTAACTATTAATCCGAAAACTTAAAAATCTTCAATCATCTAACATTCCATCAAATGGTACAAACTAGTACACAATGGCAACTATGGGAGTTGTTCTCAAAAAGGAACTACTTATTGTGTACTAAAGGATTAGCATTATCAAATTGCGATAGAAAATCACCTTTATTTATATTATAGCATGTTGATGATTATCACCATACTATATTTTTGAATTGTTTGGAAAAATAGTTTTTATGAAAAAAGTGAAATTGAAATTAATTTAAAATAAAATAATATTAATAAAATAAAATTAAGTTGATTATAAAATTATTGAAGATTTAAAAAATTACAATATATTTTTAATATATATTACCTATAATACATATTTTTAATTTAAATGTTTGAAAAAAATGTTGTGATCTCTAGCTAAATTTAATTTCAACCTAAATATATCTCGGTGCCTGCAACAAGAAGTCTTCTTCAAATCAATATCTCCGTTTTGTTCCTGGCTGCGAATGCCACCCCGGATGGCAGTAACCCTCAAATGAATTCTTCCTACCGCTCATGTTTATTCCTTGTGTTATACCCCATTGTAAGCATGTTACTTTATTCGATAGTAAACTATAGATGTTGCAATGGGCACTAAGGGTGTTTTGACTAATCTACTCCCTATTTATTTGCTGGTAAATTTAAAGCGGACTATGGTGGTAAAGCCCCTTCCGCGGCTCCCTCGCTCGTCAACTCTCTATCAAGTGATTCTTATGAAGGCCCTCTGAACCATAAGTTCCATCACTAATTTCTCTTCACACCATTTAATCATTCCATATTGTTGAATCAAATCTCTTTGTAGCATGCCAATTAGGGAATTCCCTGTGTGGAGAGGGCTCTCCATGACAGATCTGGAGTCACCATAGGTTTAATTATTACTCTTTATTAATTAGCATTAGGATGATTTTCTATTTTATATTTAAAGGAATTTTATAAAAAAAAATTAAAATATATTCATATATTTATTGGAATTTCATGTTTTTTATAAGTTATATTTATATCAGAGAATAATGTTATTTGAAAAAATTTTGGTTGTCAATATTAAGAGTCAAAATATTGCTAATGTGTACATGACATGACAACATCTCTTCCATATTAAACTAGAGAGCCGCTTTTTAAATATAATTATCGAGATCGTTTATTTTAATTTATATGATAAATTTAAATAAATACTTAATCTATAACTACTATTTATATGTTACATATTTCGCTTTGATAGTATATTATAATTTATTTTATCTAAAAAATTATTCATGATTCTTATTAATAAAAACTAAATTACAAATAAGCGGCATCAAACGAACTCATGGATCAGAGGGCTTGGAATCTGACAAAGAACTTCCATTGATCCCAATGGAAAATCAGCTAGCTATCATTAGACCCACTCCCATGGATCAGAGGGCTCGGAATCTGACAAAGAACTTCCATTGATCCCAATGGAAAATCAGCTAGCTATCATTACACCCACTCCCGACACTAGAGGTTGGCGACGGGTGGAGAAGAAGAAGGGCAGAAAAGTTTAGGCTTGCTGGAACTTTTTTTTTTTTTTTCGTTCTATCTGTTGCTTCCTGTCATTACAGGAACAACCATCTGCTATTTTGTTTTTTTTTTGTTGTTGCCTGTCATTACAGGAACAACCATCTGCATATGCTTCATGCATCTACAAAATGTAATTTTATCAATATGAATAAAATTACGATTTTTTCTACGAAAGGAAAAAAAAAAAAAAAAACTAATTAAAAATAAAATTAATTTTATTATTTTTATTATTTTTAAATTATTATGTTTTTAAATTTTTATTATTAATTGATCTAGCGTTTAAAAGTTTACACTCATTTATAGACACTACAACGTCTCTCTCATACTCTATATTATTTCTAAACAAAATTATAATATAGCAAAATGAATTTTATTATTTTTATTACTTTTAACATTTTATTATTAATTGAGCCAAACTTTGAATATTTACACTCATTTATAGAGATTACAATATCTCATCATAAGGAGCTATATATTGCTTTTAACTTTTTTTATTAATTTTTACTATTTACAAGTTAATAATATCCATGGTAAAGTGGGAGTGAATATTCATAGTTAAAAATCTTGTTATATTGTAATTTTATTACAATTATTAAGTATTTGTGTGATTAATAATTAAATTTAAATATGCTTACATAATCATTATATTAATTTATTTGGTACAATGGATATATGTTATATATTTTAATGTGATATGTATATTATAAAAAAAATGTTTGTAATTTTATTTAAAAAGAAAAATTACAATAATATAATTTATTTTCTCTGGCTTTTCCTCTATAGAAAAATATTAACAATTGATAAGCTTCTCTTGAGGGTTTATGTTGGTCACTCACTCTATTTCTTGTGTCGAGACAACAAAGTAATCCTTGAACATCTTTTCCACTCTCGTCCTCTGGCCCGAGATCTTTGAAACCGATTCTTCAATCTCTTTAGACAACCTCTCTGACCAGAGACTTCCCCCTAGACTTGATTACCAATGGCATATTTCCCCTTTTTGCAATCCCATTCTTAATATAGCTTTGATTCTTGCACATGTCTTTGTCCTTTGGATTCTCTAAAAAGAATGCAATCAATGTAACTTTGCAACTCTCAAGGCTCTATCCTTTCTCTTGGGAACACCTTTCTTTGCATTCTCAAATAAACCATCATTATCTCCAATTGTTTAGCCTTGCACTGGAAAGTCCGAGACTATGAGATGTCTATTCTCATTGCTCTCAATCTGTCGTCTTCCCCTACCCAACTCCCATATTCCATCCTTCATCAACTCCTTCCTCCCCTTCACACTAGTCTTCCCCTCCTCTTAATTCTATCAAAATAAACTTGGATGGTGCATCCAAGGGTAATTGTTGGCGCGCAAAAGGTTGAATTGGGTTTAGATTGAAACAACCAACAAAAACCCTCAAACATCGAACCTTTCGAAATTACCCACGAGCATGTGAAGTATCACCCAAGGCATCTAATGAGGGACTGCAAGAACCAAAACAGCTTTGCAGTGGCAAAAGGGACATGGGGCCTATGATATTGTTCTCAATGCAACATAATTTTTTTAAGTATACCCCTAATCCACACAATAAACCAATTATTATCAAAACACATTATAACAAATAATCTAGATCAATCAAAACTTACAACGCACAACAAACAATTTACCGAATATCTAATTCTATTACTTCAAAGAATTCTTCATTATATCACCAACCTAAACCATCAAATTATAGTATTAGTTATTCATCGATTACTTGTCCTAAATAGAAAATAACAAGGCACACACTATCACATAACATTGTGGTCTTAAACATTGTGGCCTTATTTATAGCTTTACAATGGGCACGAAGCCAACCAACAATCTACTTTAACCATGGGAACTTCCTAATACTTGGGGTAAAAACCTTAAAACTAGCCAAAGTTATTTTCTTCCTTCCTATGTTTTGCGTACTAATTCTTAGTCAAAGTTACCACGTGCTAACTATCTGCATGGTGCTCTACACAAAATCCTCAAAATTCTATCTCCAAACTCCTACAACAAGCCCCCATGAGTCACCTATGCCTCATCCCAAGCCACTCACTCCGCTTTTCAAGCTACTAGGGGCATCGTTTCCTTTTCTTTTGTAATTAATGCCTTTAATTTCTAAGTGATTACAAATACTTTTGCGTGGATGTCCTCTATGTGGCCCTAGATCTAAGTTATGATGTTATTTATAATCTTTTGATTTGGTCATGTATTGTTGGTTTGATGGGTTGATGCATAACACCAGTTTCCTCGGTGACAATGAATGCTTCCACTTACAAAGTCTCAATTTTTTTTTGTGAAATTTGTTACTTTTTGTTTCGCAGAGTACCCAACTATTTTGTCAGTTGCATTCTTTCTTCCATGGCTTTTAGGTGTTCCTCGAGTGGTAAGGCACTGAAATTGTCATGGATCTTTTGATCCTTTCATTGCATTATCCGAAATTTATCTAAGATGTCAGTGAGTTATGTGCTTGCTATCGATATAGCCCATCTATGTTTTCCTCTTTCATTGATCTTGCGACATTCTACCTCCAATCCTCTTAGTTGCTCAATGGTCGTGGTAACTATCAGGACCTCGATGTGATGCGCCTACTCTTCTACAACATTGCCATTCAATTTTTGTATAACCTCTCCAATCTTTATTAGTTTTGTCTATAATGGTATGTCTACATCCATGGGTTCATGCAGGAGATTGTTGTAAATATCCTCGACAGCTTTCCCAAGTGTATTTTCTCTCTGTTCCGCTTTGCTCTTGCTCGACCAGCCACTGCAATTTTTGGTTTGTAGTGCATCATGTGTGGGGATCAATTGTGTTAATTCCCTCATGGTTGTCGTAATGTGGAGTTTTATTTCTTCGGCAATACTAAATTGTATCTGATATAGGCTCTCTCGCGTCAATTGTGACAAAATCAATTCTATATGGTTGAGCCCCTCTACTTGCTTCTATGTTGCTTTGGTTGGAAATCACATCGCCTTTGGCGATATCTGAAGGACACAGTGTTGTCCGGATGCTGGGGACGATTTTGAATATGGTTCAATTATACGCGAGGCACGCCTTGGTGTTGCCTACTTCGTTCACCCTGACTGTGGTAGTGTTAGTTTTCTTGTCTTTAGTAGATGTTGTAGTTGTCCCATTGTCGCTTGTGTCCACACTCTTGGAGTGTTGTCCTTTACCCATTCCTTAATTATTTCCAGCTCATCGTCGTTCAGTGGCAGATCCACTATCTCTGCTCATTTAGTAGCCTTCTGCCTTGGCCTCACACAAGAGGTCCCTTCTTCCTTGGTATATTCTCTCCAACCTGCGCGGTATCTTTATCTCGTGCATGCATCAAACCATTCCCCTGTTCATTCCATAACGCAACATTTTGGGATTCCTCAATCTCAAGGATCTTACATTTTGTGTCCTGGTCATTAATAAATTTCATGATGTCTTCCTCTGTTAGCTTCTAGCAATTTTCCAACCATTGTTGTCGCTAATCCCTCTTTGACTATACCCACATGTAGTGTGGGGTCGCTTTAAAACATGTTATCGTGTTGTATACCTCAACAATCTAGGGTGATATACGCAAAATGCTTTGTATTATGTGCCAGATCATTTCCATATACACATAGAAGGTGACATTATTATCTATTTGTCATTTCTTATGAGTGGTATGCGACAAGGAGGCATATTGAGCTGTCATGATCAATTGCTTCTCTATACCGGCACACTGCGTCTCTTCTAGTTCCCTCCACGTGACAAGCACGATCAGTATTAGTAACCATGCATAGTGAAACTCTACATTGTTGTCCTGTGCCTCTTGGCAGCCAACCAACAACTGATTTAGCAAAAATGTGGCCTGAGTCATCTGAACCCCTTTCACACACATGGTCATTATTACATTTACTCATGTTGCGACTTCATGCTTCCAACATATACACAGTAATTTACATACCATCGCCTCTGCAGCAAACTTGACGAGACGATTACTATACTAAGGATATTAAAACCTCACTTACACCTATAGGTGCCATATTTCTTCTTGACTTCCTCAGCAAGGGATTTTTCTTTGGTTTCATCTATGAAATATGGTTTGGACCTTGGCCCGTAGTAAGCATCCCCATAATCCTACTAATAACCTCTAGGTCAATGGATACGAGGTGATCTAGCCATATGAATCCTTCATGCATGCAACTCAATAGGTGTTAAACACACGCATTAATATATGCGCTTTTCCAAAATGTGGGATATCAAACAAGTTTAGAATACCTAATTTTTGTTGTATACCTAATTGTTGTTGTATGTGCGCCCAATCTTGTAGATCCACTATGACAATTTAGTCATCTGGGCTTTCAACCATTTTGACATATTTTTCCCGTGCAAGCTCTTAGAATTTATTTATGTTCATAATGTTATGATCTGAAAATTTTAAGTGCTCTATTGTACTAAGCACGTCCCCTACAACAATTTATGTTTCTAAGATATGGCCACCGTTAATAGGTACTTTGGATCCTTCTTGAGATGTATTGGCTTTGTTGTGTCTTTTCTTGGTGGTATATATTTCTTTTGAAACTACCCTATTACCAATTCATTTCTTCTACTACCTTTGTTGCCTGCACATGGGCCGTAGGTACCCCTAGTGTTTTAGTCATGGCTCTTCACCTTGGGGAAGAAGTTCCTTCTCCCACAAATTTCATAGTTCTTGACTCTATAACTGGTGTGTAACTCCAAGCTCCGTCCTTTCTTACATGCTTCAACTCCCATAAATGAACTAGGCTTTGTCAATCGCAACTCCCCCCCGCCGCCCCTTATACTTAGAGTTCTTGCTACGCATTTTTCAAGTGATAATAACTCCACATCTAGCAAGGGTGATTCAGTGTCTCTCCATATTTACTTCTTTAGGTTGCTTTTGCCTTGGTGCATGGAGTCTAGCATGTTGATGTCCTATCAATAGTTTCTTTGACTAGATTCTTCAATCCGCAAGGGCGATGCCTTTATAGTTTACCCAACCGATCATCAATGTAATGGCTTGTATACTTTTACAAGTTTGAATGTTTTTCGGCGTCTCCTATTTTTTCCCGATTTTCATGATTTCCCCTATGTTCATGCTTGATAGTAGTTTGATCCCTTGGAGAGTGTGTGTCATTCTACTAAGTCTTGCTTTCCACATCATGTGTGTGAGTTTTTGTAATTTCCGCCAATCTCCTATTCCAATTTGAGGTGCAACTCACCATTATGTCAAGATTACTACCTCCAAAGTCACCATCTTTGTCACAACATTGTTCTTCAAGCTAGCACGCATTTTTGTCCCAATAAAACCACATATCCTCATGGATACTTCGTGTAATATGTGTTGAAGTTCTCAAAGACTACATTTGAGTCCAATGTGCAAGAGTTCGCACTTCGCTGGCTAAGCACTCCATCAAAATTGGGATTAACATAATCTTCCCTGTGTGTTGTTATGTTGTAAATATTATCAAGCCCCATTGCGTTGAATCCACCTTGACTATTTTTGCGTACCGCTCTCCCTCCATTGAATCTAATGGTGCAGTTACCCTTAAGTATCCCAACTCGAAGATCATATGCCTTCTTTTAAGGTTGATTATAGCTTGATTGTTAAAGGTCCAATCGATCCCAAGCAATGTCGGATAAGGATTAGTGTTTTTCACAATCTCAATGACCTTGAAGTCAGCAATGCCCTTTATCCATCAATATTAACTTCTACTCCTACCAACTTTCCAATAAGGAAGATTCTTGACTGATTGGCCATTCTCAGCTAGATAGGTTACCAAAGCAGCTTTGGTCTGCCCATCATCTCCTATGTTTTCCTTAGAAGAATGTTCACATCTGATTCCAAATCCAAGATAATGTGGTCCATATCTGCTTCAATATGCACATTGAGTCTAAACTCCCATATTTTCCTCTTCGTGTGCAAGATCTACTTAACTATGCATCTAGGGTCTTGTGATATAGCCCCTTCCTACCCTTGTACACATTGGTCGATCATTCTATGTACTTATCGAGGGTTGATCTATCTTTTATTAATTCTAAACTACTATCCGGGAAACTTTTGATTGGGTTTCCCTATCCCCATTTTGGTGTGAATCTGTCATGGATTAATGGCAGGTCATACATTGGTTGTGCTTGTTGCACAACTAAACTCATTGGGCCCCACTCTATTGCAACCAACTCCTTTCTCGTCTCCTTGTACATTTCCTTCTCTTTTAATGGATCAGACTTAGATGATGGCCCTACGGCTTTCCTTACCCACTGATATGGTTGATTTCCTAGTCCACTATCATATACTCATGTCCTTTCTCCTCTACACGTAATCGCTCTTACATGTAGTCGATTTGTGTGCTCTTCCAAGACTATCATCTGCACATTTTGTCCCCTTTTCTCCTACGATTCTGTGATGAGCTAAGGATAGTCCTCAGTAGCATGCTCTAGCTGCTTACAGTAAGTACATGTTGAAAATGGTTTAGGGAAAATCCACAACAAATGTCTTAGTTTTCCGCAATTATAACAAATGATTGGTCGTTGACCTCTTCCAAACCTTCCTCTACTGCTACCTCGAAACCCTTTCCCTCTTCCTTGCATCTCTTGGCTTCTTCCTAGATTATATCCTCTGGGTGTGTTATAAATTGGCATAGCAGCTTTAGAACCTTCTACTTCCTATACTCTATAAGTATCAAGAGTGTGTTCCTTCATCAAGTCTTATGTGCAACAAGTATGTACATCATTCCTTGCCAACTTGCAAAAGTCGCAAAACAATGTTTTCACTAAACTTTGATATTTCTGCATCCTCATGCACAAAATGGGTATATGTCCCCAAACTCTGCAAACCTCACACCATAATCCCCTAACTTGCGCCAATGGATTTGCAGCTCTTGTTGGCATTATGGTACGTATTGTCCTTGATGGAAACTCACATATATGATACCCAAAAATGAACCAATGATGTATGATGACAGTTCACAGTGCAACAGGTCAATTCAGAGGTAACAGCAAAGGATTACAAATCAAACTCCAAAGATTGAAGAAAGAGAATGTCTTAAGAAGTATGCGTTGGTTGACCTTATCCAAGTAGAGTATACACGCGGGTTCACAGAACAAAAGGAGTGTATACGTATGCACGCACTTTCATAGAAGGAAAAGCGTGTATGGTGTTAGGTTCCTATACCAATAGGTTTCATCTTTCATGATTGACAGTGGAAGGGCTAAATATGTTCATCATTGCAGGCTGCAAAGGTTCCATATTTTGAGTACATACTACAAAAAATTAAAAAATGAAAAGAGGGTATGCCTTAAAAGAATAATCAAAGGGCAAGAAAATCAAGTGGTCAAGAGAAAAGTGAAAATGAACCCCAAACTAAAGACCAGGAAAGTGGCCAGTCAAAATGCCACTACTAAGCTCAGTTGGCAGTGTCATGTTATCCAAATACTGCTGCTAATCACACTTGATGGATGGCCCAACAATCTAAACTGGACCATGCCATGGTTAAATTGCTTGCTGCAGAATAGAGAATGTTCCCTGACCAAACAGCTCAAGCTTGGCAGATGACTAGCTAGGTAGAGAAATAAAGGTGCCCAACTGCTTAATCTGGGGCCTTTGAAGAAATAAGGGTAGATATTAGATAGGAGGGCAGTCAAAAGAAAAGAGGAAAATTAGGGTCTACTAGTTCAAGTGCACCCACTTTAATGAAGAAAAAATGTTAGGATTACTAGGATGGGTAAGTAGTGCAAGGTTGCAGAAATGGAGGGCCATCACCAATTGGCTTACTAAGTGCAAAAACTCATGCCACTCAGGGTATTGGCATCAAAAGCGGAAAGTGGAGGACAAGCATTAGAAGCATGTCTAATTTCCCCTATTTTCCCCCAAAACTTCATTTTACTAACACCCCCAAGGGTCGTGAGATCTGCTCAGGTGTCCAGTTCCACTTCATTTCATGACAAACTACTTGGTCAAACCATGAAGTTCAAACATGAAAAGAAGCCACATTTTTTTGTGTAAAAAATCTTTCTCATCATTTCATTTTTCCTCAAAATCCTAAGGTAAGTTTTACCTATTAGAACTTAGCTTTACCCCTTCATTCACCTCACAAAGCCATATTAACCACTAATGTACTATTTAGCTCCTTAACTTCCCCCTTTCCCTAATTCGATTAGAATCTATGAAAAATTTCCCAAAAAATATCTATAAAAAACCCTCCCCCTAGCACTATAGTTATATAACCCTTCTTTGGGGAAATATTAACCTATCTGGGGTTGGTATTAACCCCTTTGTCCCTAAACTATGGCTTCTTTCAAGAAACTATGGTAAAAACCCAAAAAATTTGAAACCCCGCCCTCATTAACCCATGCACCCCTTTTTCCGCCTTAAACCCACTTTATTATAAAGTTTTTTTAATTAAAATAGTTTATAATACATGCGCCCAAAAAACCCATATCCTAAAGTTTTTACCCCCCACCCCCCGATTTAATTAAAACCCATTTTTATATTTTTTGGGTGGGTCCCCCTTACCTAACGCACCGTCGTGTCATGATCGCCACCCACCGCACGATCGTTGACCACGCCCATCTAATGGTGGGCGGTCATTCCTGTGGAGAAGCCGCCCGACCTTTTGCGTCCGGAGGATGGGCGGTATCGTCGTCGTACCCCCGCCACGCGTCGGCCTCCCGTAGTGTTCGCTGCCCCCCCTCCATACCACTTACTGCCCTCAGCCCTTCCAGGGAAACCACTTACCACCTCCTCCCCGCGCTGATGTCACGCCCCCGTCAGCGTGATGTCACCCAACCTTGCCGCCACCATGCCTCCACGTCGCATCCATGTCACCCGTCACCCTGTCCACCCTGCTACCGTGTCACTGCCACCTAGGCACCCACGTCAGCTGCCATGTCACCCATCTGTACCCGGGCCCATGATGATGTCAACATGACATCATCACCAAAAAGGCGCCAATATGCCAAAAATGCATAAAAAGGCGAGAATTAACCGTTATTTCTCATTGTTTTTTACTATTTCCGGAGCTCCTCTGCATGCGAAAATTGACGCGCAATGGTAAAAACACAAAAGGCACTAGCCAAAGTTGTTGCCGCCTCCATTATCAACCTGAGTACCTGCAATTCGACCGGTGCAAACGCCTCCCGCGCCATAAAAGCTAGGTATTTGCCGCAGGCGTCATCTTTACCCATTGTTCTCCTTTGCTATCCTAATTTCCCGCATAAGAACTCTGTCAAAAGCTCCCCATTGATAAATTGACCACTGAAATTTACTTAAGAAGCCAGGAAAACCCCTGCGCGACAAAAATCTTGAAGAAACCCGTGCCCCTCTATAAAATTCACAATTTTACCACAAAAAGCAGTTGAAGGAGCCGAGCTACTGGCTAGAAAACTAATTTAGCAGTTCCCTCACCCCTGCTAAAGAAATTCCCTCCAAGTAACCAGCTAAGTAGCTCAACACACTCTGGTTCTTCAAAACAGAGTGCCCCACAGTTCATTAAGCCTGTAAAAGCCTCCTTACACTGCCAAGCTTCTCACTGCAAAACAGAGATTAGCAAGCATTCATCATCATTTGTATCAAGCTTGAAAATCCAATAAAACATCCAGCTAAAACCAGACAATGGCCACTCCAGTTGCTCTGGATGTAGATCCTATAAATCCACCTAACAAAGAATTGGAAGCTATGCCACTGGTGGACAATGATGCCCTCATTACAGACTTTGTGGCAGAGAGGAATCACTTACAAACATATTGCCAGCTAAGAAACAGTCACTTGGACAACAGTGACCTGTATGGCATCTGGGAATCCAATCTGCCCATCTACTTCCTGCCTTCTGTGAACATTTTCCCTGAAGTCATCCACCTCTGTGCAGAAAATTATGACCAGAAACTCAGAGCTGTGAAGTCTCCATCTGGGAGCATCCTCTTTTATATAACACCAGATTCCATCAACCAAATGCTGAACTACAAGCAGGCCCAGCTGCTATATCCCTTCTCCATTAACTACTTGCTAGATGAGGGCTCTATGCTCTCTAGCACAGACATTGCTGCAATAGCTAGGAAATTCATGAAGGCAGACTGCCAACCTTCTGGGCCACCTCCTTTTTCTTATGCAGATTTCAATGAGGTAGGCAAACTGCTGGTAGATATGCTAACCTCTGTGCTGGGATTCACTACAAATGAGCATGTTGATCAAACTGTGCTGGTCATGTTGTCTTCATATAGCCTTGTGAAGCCCCCTGCTATGAAGTACAATTATGCCAAATATATTGCCAATAAGATACATGATCAATTGTCAAGACTGAAGAGGGAGGCAATATTCAAGTATTCCTCATACATCTATCACCTATTCTTGCACTATCAAACAGATTGCTTCCAGTGCCCAATCAAGAAGCTAGACTCACAGGGAGAAAGGAGGTCTGTCATCTTCTGGTCTTCAGTTTTCCACCAAGTCTAGAATTCTCCCTACTCATACTGTGAATTTATTGACCAGTTTGTGTATCCAGTCACATGCCTCTTAAAGAGGACCCCTCCTATAAGATTGTCCAAGGATATACAGAAAATCTTGCAGCTATCCAGGAGTTACAAGATTGGTGATTGATACTTGTACCAAAATCACACAGTCATCAGAATCTATGGTTGTGAGCTTTGTCCCTACAGGCTCCTAAAATATGTGCCTATGAGGCTATTTGCCCTGGAATACTACAGACAGCTTATAAACTTTGATCTGACACACTTCCACAGTGCCAAGAAGAAAGCCAACCTAAAGTTCAGAGACCACCTAGGCCCATTTGTCATGAACAAGAAACATGGTTGGCAAGAAGCTGATCAAATACTAGGGCAACAGCTCAAACTCAAACGAAGCTTCTCGTGGGTCCCTTATGACCCTGAAGGTTTCATCAGTGCCAGGAGGGTCAAATATAGGCTGCTAGCCTATAAGCATTGCCCATACCCACAAATACAACACTTTTCCAACCAAGATGAATAGGTACCTGAATCAATAGTAGAGGAATTGACTCGGGAAGAAAAAATGGAGCAGACTGTAAAGGACTTGGAAAAAACTCTTGACTTGGATTCTTGTCAACAGGGCTTGTTCAAACAACCAGTCCAAGCAGGAGAAGGCACTTCTACCGCCCCAGTTGTACAGGACACCCAACAAGCTCCAGCAACAACAACTACAGCAAAGGGAAAGGAGAAGATGGATGAACAGCAACAGGTAGAGACAGGGCAGCCCAGCACATCAAAGGATCGACAATCAGAGCAAGCCCCTCCACAGCAAACTGAACAAACCCAAATCCAAGTTTTGTAGACTCCTCTCAATGATGAGAGAGGAAAAAAGAGAGATAGAGAAGAGGTCACACCTCCAACAGGGTCATCACAACAACTAGAGGCCAAGAGGCTGAGGATAGACCCTGAAACAGAAGAAGGAGACATCAGTTAAGAACGGGCAGAAAGGCACAACAGAGAAAGGAAAACAAGCCAGCAAACTGCCACTAGCTCATTTCAGCTAGAACAGGCCCAGCAGCATACCACAGAGGTGTCCTCCTCAAGACAACAGGGCAAGAAACCAGTTGCAGTCAAAGAAGGCTTCATAGAGATCAAGGCACATAATGAATTGGTGAGAGTGCAACTCTATGAGCAATTCTTGAAGATAACTCCAGCCAAAAAATAAAGGTTGATGGCTGCCTATGATCTGAAGGAAGAAAAAATGATCTTCACCCATCTGAAGCCTAAAGTCCCACATCCAAAGACCCCATTAGATTACTACAGAACAAACCTGGAGGTCTTTTCCAAAGACATACACCCCATGGATCAGATTGAGCTGCACAAACAGACTGGGGAAATGGTGTATGCAACACTTGCTGACAGGGAAATGCTGGCCCATCAGCTAAAGGAAGCCCTGAAGAACACAAACAGACAGCTTGATTTTGAAAGGTTGTCTTCCTCTTCAAATGACAATAGAATAAAGACTCTGGAGGACATAATAGTTGATTTGGGACATGACCCAAAGGATCCGAAGGGTGTTAGAGCCCTTATGAAGAAGAAAGAGGATGACACTGCTGCACTAAGAAGGCAGACAAAATTGCCTCCTACCATTCACCCTCAAACAGCAGAACTTGCACAAGAAAAGCAAGTAGATGATGTTATGGAGCTACTTCTGGTAATGAACCAAAGAATATTACAAATGGAGGCAGAATTAGAGAAAGCACTATAGGACAAGCAAGGGGAATCAGCCTCCTAGCCCCCTCAAACATCAACAAATCTTGGACCTGCCCCTCCCACACAAGCAGTAGCAGCCCCTCCTGCTATTCCAACACCTACCACAGCTACATCAGCAACAGGAGCAACAGCAGCAGCAAAATCCAGCATGAGCATGGACGAGTTGATGAAAGCTGTTAAAGAGCTTGAGACTCAGGTGACTGAAATAAATGATGCCAAGGAGAGACTGGCCAAGCTAGAGACCAGTTATGATAAATCAAAGATGACAGTGGCAAAGAAACAAAGAGAAATAAAGGCCTTAAATGCCAAAGTAAAAAATCTGGAAAGTGAATTGCTGCTAGGTAAAACCCTAGCAGAAATAAAGAAGATTATTTGGGCCAAAATTGGCCAATCTATACAGGACCAATGGAGGTCCATTCAGGCAATTTTTGAGCAGGTTGAGCTGATAGATGTGGCTCATGTTGAAATACAAAGAGTCAGGACAACCCTGGGAATAATGCCCGTGCAAGCCACCAAAATGATACATTTCCTCAATAACCGAACTAGAGAGGAACTGGCAGCTCTAGAAATAAGCAGCAGAACAGATACAATCCTGACAGCCAAAAAGGTACTGACCTTGAGGAATTTTACTCAAACTCTAGAGAGGAAATGTCAGGAGATGAAAGCAGAGATTGATGAATTTAGAGAAAAAATGACTATACTACAGGACAAAGGACTGCCAAGCCTAGTGACTGACACAGGACAACTGCTGTCATATAATCAGTATATGACAAGGATCAACAATTATGTTCAAAATCAGATAACAGCATCCAGTAGCTCCACAGAAGAAGCATGTCCTCCCTCTGGGTAGTCTCTCTATGACAAGCTAGAAAATATGTTCTTTATTGAACATGAAATAAATCATCTGTTTGAAGTCCCTCCAAACTTTTACAGACATACAGAGGCAGATGAAACACTAATGAAAATGAGGAGGCATCAGATACCTCCAGCTGATTGGTGGAAAGCAATGCTGGAGAATTTGCCCAAATAATTCCACTTTTCTTTTGCCTTTTTTGAGAAAAAACAAAATTTTCAAGTCACGGTACAGGTCAGCAGGCAGGTCAGCAGGCAGATCAGCACATAGGTACAGCAAGCATCCGTAGAAGTGACTCACCAATGCACCAAGACAGCAAGCTCAATTAACTCAGAGTTAAAGGCACAACTACAGCCCACTTTCCAGAGCCATAAAGTCAAAAGCTGTCTGACAGAAAGATAGCAGCTATCTCAGCATTAAATGCTATATTTATGTTTTCATTTACTTTTTGTAAGAGAGTTGGTGGTGCAATTATTGCACAATAACTCTCTACTGAGATATTTTGTACCCTATTTTTGTATATATATCCCCTCAGATAACGCATTGAGGGTCGGTTGTAGTGTAATTCTTTCTGAAGAGCTCTATTGTATTATGGAGACAATTTTGATAATACAAATTGCTAATGGAGATTTGTGTTTCTTAAGCTGTCTGAAGATGGAAATGAATGGCTCTGTTTAGTTGCAGAATTCCTGTGCCATTTGCTGAAGCAATAAGTTTCTATGAACTGTGTATGTGTTTTCTATGTATTCCACAATTCTTATGTTTTCATAATCTTAGCAAGTAGAGAGAAAGCATAGCTTAGGATTTGTGTTGAAGCACCCTATGCTCAATCTCTATTTCTAAATATGTTTTCTTCTGGATTAGCCATGGATATGAATTCTTGATTGCTCATGTCTAAACTAATTCTGTCATGGTGAAAATTGTTTAAGAATTCTTAACTGCTCTTAAGCAATAATTTCATTTTTCTCAGTTAGCATAGTGAAAGATTCTTAACTTCCTTTCACTCACTAATTCCATAATTCCATCAAAAATCTGATAAGATTGCTTCACATATGCCTATCTGGCTCTGCAGCAACATTCTGTCTTCACAAATCTACTTTCAATAGCACAAATTACCTCAACTCCATTGCCCAATGGAACAAACTGTCCTATGATCTGTATCTCAGTTCTATCTGAATTCACCAACCCACCAAATTGAAATAAAACAGTACACCATAACTAGCCTAAAAACATTCATCAACAAAGCTAAATTATAAAGAGAGAGCCCTCTCTGGTTGCAGGTAGGCTAGAACCTGTAGCTAAAAGATTGGTCAGTGGTTACTTCGGCCGTATTCCCTTTAGGAAGCAGGGAACAACCTGAGTGATAACATCAATGGCGACTCCACTAGGGACTATGTCAAATACCAAGTGAAAGGAAATAAGCTTCCTATTTAAAAGTCCTATCATAGGATACCAGGGAAAGAAAACTCAGAAGCTGGCTCCAAAGAAGAAATCTCGTTACACTAGGTCCAATCCTAACCCTAATCCCCCAACTATCTTTGAAAACCCCAATTTAATCCCCAAAATCTTAAAGAAACAAGAGCAGTTAGGGGAGCTCTCAGATTCAGATACTGAGCCAAATCAGCAGAGCTATATTCCCACTCCTGTCAAAGCATCAGTTCACGCTCACACTATCCCTGCTTATCCTAGTTCTTCATCCACTTCCCAAGGTAGTTTCCCCACTCTCCCATCCCCAACACACCTTACTCCTGATTATCCCTGTTGTTCCAGCTGTTCCACTCCTTCTTGTTGCCCCTTTTATCCCTGCAAATATGGCTAGATATGCTCCTTTAGTCCTACCTGCAAATCCAGGGGCAATGCCCCAAGACTATCAAGGCAAAATCACTTACTTTGATGGAACTGGCACTTATACTACCCAGCAACACACTAAAAGGATGCAGGACTATTTTGAGAACTATGAGATAGATGATGAAGATGTAAGAATGAAAATTTTTGTGCAAAGTTTGACAGTGGATGTAAGGAATTGGTTCAGGTCTCTGGCTGCAAACTCTATAGTCAATCCTGATGCCTTATACCTAAGTTTTTTAAACATATGGGAAAAGAAGAAAGACCCTCTACACATGCTGACAGAGTATGATAATTTGAAAAGGGGCCCACAAGAGATAGTTCAAGATTACTGTGCTAGGTTCAACAATGTATATAACGCTATCCCTCAAAACTTGAGACCTCCTCCTGATCTGGCCTTGATCAAATTTCCTGATGGATTTGACCCAGACATGGCATATCAATTAAGAGAAAGAGAACCTCCAAGTCTTGCAGACATGCAGAATATAGCTGTAAGTGTAGAGGCAAACCTGATTGCCAAGAGAACCAGAGAAAAAAATGAGAGAAGAATAACTTTCAAAGAGGAACCCTCAACCTTTGACCAAAAAATAGATGCAATCATGAAGGGTATGGAAAGGTTGGGAGATAGGGTTGAGACCATGGAAAGAAAGTCCTCTTGGGAAGGACAAACAAGCAACACAACTAGGAATCCCAATTTTAGAAAAAACCAAAACCCAAATGCTGGGAGAACTAGTCCTGATCAGAACATCAGATCTCCATTTCAAGAAATTTATGCAGAGGCCTCAACCACTAGTGAACAAATAGAAGATCCCCACATCAATTTAATGGGTCTAGACAGTGAAGAACAGGTATTCTTAACACAATATGATCAACAGGCCCAAGACTACAAACAGTTCCAAGCAAAATCTGGTGAGTCATTTGATTTCAGAAAAGGGTATGACACAACAGTATATGAAGTACACAAACAATACAAGCTAAGGAGTAGAACCATAGATATACCTGAGAATACCAAACAAACACACACCAAACTACCCAAGAAAACTAGTGATAAAGCTGCCTTAACAGAGTCCTCAGATAAAAAACCCCACAAAGAGGTTACAGTGGAAGATGTATCTGATATACAGCCCCCAATAAAACCTACACCAACACCACTTATTCCAACAAAAATTATGGGCAAACCTCTAGAAAACAGAGCCAACCCAAACATATCCCAAAACAACATACCTGATCAGGACATGCTCACCCAAAATTCAGCAGAAAAGGAAAAACTTGCTCCTCATAATGTAAAAGTTCAGATGGAAAAACCTTTCAATCTTGAAACAGAAATTGGCAAACTGAAAATTGCAATCCCTCTGTCTGAACTAGCCAAACATGAGGTCTCCAGACAACAAATCAATAGATCACTGCAAGTACCAGAAAATAGGGATGCAGTCAACATTCTAGATGACCAACCAAAACTGATTTTTGGCTCAGAAGCCAATGGAAAATCAGGGGATGGAGGAACTCCTCCATTCTATGTAAGCCTAAACATTCATGACAAAGTATTACACAATGCCATGTTTGACTCAGGGGCCTCTCATAACCTAATGCCCAAATCAGTAATGAAAAAACTTGGATTAGACATCACCAGACCCTATAAAGATTTATTTTCATTTGATTCCAGCCAGGTAAGATGTTTAGGCCTGATCAAAGACCTCTGTGTATCCCTAATCCAATATCCAGCCAAAAAAATTCTAATGGATGTAGTAGTGGCCGACATTCCACCTAAATATGGTATGCTCCTATCAAGATCTTGGGGTGCCAAACTCCAAGGATCTTTGCAACTAGACATGTCATATGCCACAATTTCAGTCTTTGGCCAACCAAAGAGACTGTACCGAGAGGCACTCATGAAATATGTGGTCAGCAGCCAGGATAAGCCCCAAAAATTCCCAATCTACTCCATCCATTCAGACATGGACTCCTTCATACTATACAATGCTAATATATGTCCCAAAACTGAGCCCCATCTCCTAGAAACAAAGGAAACCAGGCATATGAATGAACAATCCACTGTTGCAGAACAAGAGATCACTGATCTGATCAAAACAACAGAGTATGCTAATAGGTCACAAGAATCACCAAAACTAGACTTGCCCACTGAACAAATCTGTAAATCAATTAAAACCAACATTGACAAAGAAACCCTATGGTATTTAGAATTTGATGGGTCAGTAAATAAACTAGGAGCAGGAGCAGGGGTATGGATACACAATACTCAAAATGACCATCCTCTAGGTCATGCATATAGGCTTAACTTCGATGCACAAATAACATGGCAGAATATGAAGCCCTCCTACTAGGTCTCAAACTGATTAAGAATCTAGGAGTGACCAAGGTCTCCATATTGGGGGATTCAGACTTAATTATCCAACAGATAAAGGGAAATTTTGTTACAAATGATCCCAGGTTAAGGTCTTATAGGTTGGCAGTAACAGACTTGCTCAACAACTTCCTAGAATATCAGCTCACCAAAATACCTAGGAACCACAACTTGCATGCTCACAGTCTGGCAACCTTTGCAAGCACCTGTAAACTTCCTTTTGGGCCCGACCACCAGTTCACTGTTGAGATTAAACATCGGCCTTCTGTCCTAGACAATGTAAAGAATTGGCAAGTATTTGAGAATGATACTCAGATAAACAATTTTTTAACCATGAAGGAGGAATTCTCAAACTTAAACATTGACACAAGCATTAGGGATGGTCAAAACCAAAAAGAGGAACTAAACACCAGTATATCAGCTGAAACAACAGATATGATATTACATCCTACAACCTTTGACCCTGCCAATTTACAGAAGCTAAAGATAACAGATCTTGATGAAATTAATGAGGAAGAAACATAAGTAATTCAGTTAAAAGATAATTTCTTGCCTACAGGTCTTGCTCCTTTAGAAGACATTTTTGATTCAAATGATCTCTCTAAGAAACCAAAGATGCAACCCATCAATGCAGAAATAGAGGAGTGCAACATTGGGACCATTGAAAATCCCAAAATGATCAAGCTTTCTAGAACCTTACCTCCTGATAAGAAATCAGAATATATCAAACTGTTCAAAGAGTTTCAGGGTGTGTTTTCTTGGAGCTATGAGGACCTTAAATCCTATGATACTACAATTATCCAGCACACAGTACCCCTGAAAGAAAACCAAAAACCCTTTAAACAGAAACTAAGAAGAGTGAATCCAGTACTTATTCCCCTAATAGAAAAAGAAGTAAAACGAATGTATGAAGCTGGGATTATTGCTCCCATAAGGTTTTCTGAATGGATTTCTAACCTTGTACCTACAAGAAAGAAAACTGAGGAGATAAGACTTTGTGTGGATCTGAGAAATTTAAGCAAAGTTGCTCTCAAAGACCACTACCCCTTGCCAAAAATGGATCACATCTTACAAAGGGTAGTGGGAGCTTCAAGGATCTCATTACTGGATGGTTTCTCAGGATTCAATCAAATCTTAGTCCACCCAGATGACCAAGATAAAACAACTTTTACCACACCTTGGGGAACTTTCAAATATGTCAAAATGCTTTTTGGACTCAAGAATGCTGGAGCCACATTTCAAAGGGCAATGGATATAGCCTTTGGCAAAGAAATCCATGATTTCTTAGTAATATACCTTGATGATCTAACAGCCTTCTCAAAATCAGACCAGGAGCATTTAAAACACCTTAGACAAGTGTTCTTAATTTGCAGAAAGTATGGCATTTCTGTAAACCCAAAGAAATCACGATTTGGCCTGGAAGAAGGCAAACTCCTTGGTCATATAATTTCAAAAGATGGCATAAGAATTGACCCTGATAGGATTCAAGCTATACTGCAAGTCCCCCATCCAAGAAACATCAAGGAATTACAAGCCTTTTTGGGGAAGATTAATTTCCTAAGAAGATTTATTCCTAACTTGGCTGAGCTGATAAGATTGTTTAACAATATGCTCAAGAAAGATGCCAAGGTCAAATGGACAATTGAGGCTAAACAAGCTTTCGAAGAAATCAAGATAGCCCTGACAAAAACACCTGTGCTTACAAGCCCTAGTTTTGATAGAGACTTTATAATCTTCTCCTTTGCCTATGAAAATACAATTGATGTTGTCTTACTGCAAAAGGATGACTTGGGATGTGAAAAACCTATTGCCTTTTTCAGTAGAGCCCTTAGGGATGCCCCACTCAAGTACAAAATCATGGAAAAGAAAGCATATGCCCTGGTAAAAGCCATAAAGGATTTCATAGTTTATATCCTATACTCTCACATAATTTCATATGTGCCCAATGCAGTAGTCAAAGACATCTTAACTCAAGAGGGAATGGAAGGCAAGAGGGGCAAATGGATTGCCAATATTCTAGAATATGATATAGAAATCAGACCAACAAAACTTATAAAAGGATAAGGGCTAGCTAAACTGATGACTGAGACTAACTTTCAAGCCCTTGACATCAATGAACTGGATAACGAATAGGAGATGGAGACTCCACAGATCAATCAAGCCTTTTTACAATCACCTTGGTATACTGACATATGTTTTGTATTATTAAACCTGCAAGCTCCTCCAGGGTTATCCAGAACTACGAACAGATTTCTAAAATTGAAGGCTGCAAGATTTTGTATCATGGACAATGTTTTATTTTGGAAAAATCATGAAGGTGTCCTGCTCAACTGCCTAACTTCAGATGAAGCTGATAAGGTCCTTAGATAATTTCATGCAGGAGACTGTGGAGGGCACTTATAGTGGAAATCCACAGCTGATAAAATCTTGAGGGCTGGATTTTATTGACCCTCCCTGTTTACTGATTCAAAAAAGTTTGTAATGTCATGTCATAAATATCAGATATTTGAAGGAAAGAAAAAGTTACTTCCCTTGCCCCTCAGGCCCATTTCAACTGAAAAACCATTTCAACAATGGGGCTTAGACTTCATTGGGGAAATTCACCCTTCATCCTTAGGCTAGCATAGATGGATCCTGACATCTACTGATTACTTCACCAAATGGATAGAGGCCATACCTTGTAGACAAGCAAATGATTCAATTATCATTCAATTCCTAGAAACCAACATCTTGTCTAGATTTGGATGCCTAGAGAAGATCATAACAGATAATGCAGTTGCCTTTAAATCCAAGAGAATGATCAGCTTCTGTCACAAATATCATATCACCCTAGGTCATTCAACAGCCTATTACCCTCAAGGCAATGGCTTAGCTGAGTCCTCCAATAAAAGCCGAATCAAAATCATTAAAAAGGTCTTGGAGGAGAACAAAAATAATTGGCATAAGAAGCTGGTAAATGCACTATGGGCAGATAGGTTGACCACTAAAAGATCTATTGGTACTAGCCCATATGCGTTGGTATATGGCCTGGAAGTTGTATTCCCATCATCCCTTGGGATCCCTGTGATCAAATTGCTGCAGGAAAGACAGGCTGAACCCAATGATATCCAGAGAAAGATCAATCAAACAATTCACTTACAACAAACAAGGGAAGAAGTGTATCATAGAACCCAGATTCTACAGGAAAAGCTTAAAAAGGTGTTTGAAAAAAGAACAAAAGCTGAGGACTTTTTCATAGGCAACAAAGTATTGAAATGGGACTCTAGAAGGGAAGACAAAGGAAAGCATGGCAAATTTGACTTTCTGTGGAAAGGGCCATTAATAATTCAAGCTGTGCAAGGTAACAATACCTTCTTTCTCAAGAGTCTAGATGGGTCAAACAATGATGAAGGCCCAGTGAATGGGAGAATGCTCAAGCACTACTATGATCCATGAGCATAGGATAGCCCCATATTGTACATAAATGTCTATATTTTCAAGCATTTTTCTTTTTTTACAGTGGATATATAGAAGAGCAACTACAATAGATTTTAAAGAATGATCAGCAAAACCATATCAAAAATGACATAGATACTTGAAAAAGCTCAATGAACAGAACTAAGCAAGGTCTTCAGAGCAGAAAACCAATGATAGGCAATGATACATGTTAGCAAGTCATGAAATGTTAATCCTTGCACAAATGAGGTCATGAGACAATGCATACCAGCTCATTGGTTTCAAATCAAAGGTGGCAATACTAGAGCAAATTCACTACAGTGAGAAGAAGAAAATAAGGCCATATGACCTACTGTTCTTGGCTTTCCACCAGGAAAAGCCATCCCCAAGTGGAGCCACTGTTAGGTTTCTATACCAATGGGTTTCATCTTTCATGATTGACAGTGGAAGGGCTAAATATGTTCATCATTGTAGGCTGCAAAGGTTC
>APFE031038686.1:0-17809 GCA_000404065.3 Pinus taeda
CATGTTTCAATCAAATATTTAATGAATAAACTTGATGTGAATGCCCTAATTATTATATGGTTACTTTTATTACAACAACTTGATATAACTATTTTACATAAGCCTAGCAAGGAAAATGTTGTTGCAGATTTTTTGATTAGATTAACTTTTCCTACGGGTGAGGAAGGAATGGTTGATGATAAATTACTGAATGAACATTTTTTTTCCATTTCAACTCTCTCACCATGGTTTCCTAACATAGCAAATTATTTGGTATCTCCACAGTTTCCACCGAATTTGTCCTGCAAAGAGAAAGGAAAGATTGTGAGGAAGATCACCCCATTCACTTGGATTAGGGGAAACCTCTTCAAACTAGTCCCAGATCAAATTATGAGAAAATGTGTCACGGAGGAGGAGTTCTTTGACATCCTTTTGACCTGTGATGATGGGCGTTGTTGAGGTCACTTTGCAGAAAAAAGGACAACATTCAAGGTGTTATAAGCCAATTATTATTGGCCCACTTTTCATCAAGATGTGGAAAGATATACCAGTCAGTGTAATCGATGCGAAATGATGGGAAAGCCTACTCCAAGGGATGAAATGCCTCTTCAACCTCAAGTGACTTTTGAGCCATTTGAAAAGTGGGACATGGATTTCATTGGACCTATTGACCCTCCTTCCAAGCAAAAGCAGTATATCATTGTGTGCACTGACTATATGACTAAGTGGGCTGAAACCAACGAAATAGTGACATCAATAGAGGAGAAGGTGTTTGAGTTCTTAAGGGAGAATGTATTTTACATGTTTTGGTAACCTAAAGAATTGGTCACTGACCAAGGCAGACAATTTACCTCCAAAATGATTGAAGACTTATTGAGTAGCACAAGATCGAGCATAGAACTTGGACTCCCCATCACCCACAAGCTAATTGGCAAGTGGAGGTGACGAAGAGAGCATTTGAGGGAATTCTAACCAAAGTAGTTAGCAACAGCAAGAAAGATTGGGCATATAGACTAGTTGAGGCCACATGGGCCTAAAATACAATCTGGAAGACCACCATTGGGTTCACACCCTATGAGTTGGTCTATGGGAAAAGGGCCCTGTTGTCCATTGAATTCGAGTACAATACATTGAGGATGGTAGTTGAACTAGATCTAGATCTAAGGAGTGCACAAAAAGAGAGATTTCTCCAGTTGAATGGGTTAGATGAGTTTAGAATGCAGGCCTCCTACACATAGAGGTAACTCAATTCCAGAGGAAGATAATGGGCATGACAAGAACAATCAAAGACCAAGCAATTTCAAGAAGGTGATTGGGTTTATATATGGTTTTCTAGATATAAAGACCTTTAAGGGCAATTTTTAAGGAATATATGGGTTAAAGAGACTTATGTAATATAGAAATGTCCGTGAATAGTGGTTAAGTGCATATCATAACCAAGATGCAGAGGACATTCCCTTTACTTTTTTTTTTTTTTTTTTTTTTTTCTTCTGAATCACAGATTTTTTTCTATTATGGTACAAAAAGTCAAAAAGTTACATCAGTGTTACAACAAGGCCATGGCCCTATAAATCCTGCCGAGAGATTGACAATTTTCCCAAATTTATACATACCCAAAGTTGAACATATTAAAAAATTGAATGTTGAACATGGACATGCTGAGACAAATGAACATATCGACACTGAACACTACTTAAACATGGACTAACAGACATATGGATCCATATTGCCGACACATAGATTTTAAAATCTAGACTAAAGCCAAACACATACATAAAACAAGATTCGAAGACTCCCAAAGTAATGCTCCCACTTCCAGGCTGCCGAGAGCGAACTGGTTGATTGGATTAATCATCATCCGTGGTGTAGGGCTCTTCCTCCACCCTGCACCCAAATTGCCGGGAGTCATCCGAGTCAGAGAGAGGGACCATCGAGCAAGAAGGGACCCCCTGATCAGGCTCGCTTGGACCCGCAAGGCCTGCTTGAGTAGCCGGGGTGGAACTTCCATAGCGGGGCGTTGCAGATCAATTGTGGGCATTGTCCCTTGAGCTGGTGGTGGGTTTTCCTGATTTACTTCTGCCTGACCTCTGAGATTATGACAGTGATCGACAGTAACAGATACAATGAAAGTGGAGTTGGAAAGTGTGCAAGGTATCCAATACCTGACTATGGGGTGCGCTTCATGTCCACATTATGTTATGCTTCTGCTCCTAGGCCCTTTGCCACGTCCCGCTGTTATGCCATGGAGGCGATGCTACTCAGATGTAACTTCGATGGAGGAAGAAGGAGAAATGGGGCCAGTCCTCTAAGTGGTAGCCCGACCGCGAGAGCCTCCTCGTCGACTGCTCATTCTAAGACGCTCTCTCCTCATTGCTAAATTCATAGGATGAACCAGCTTGCAGAAACCCGTAGAGGAGAAATTAAACAAGACGGGGGCCGCAAAATTTGGCTTACAATGCTTGCAAACCACTCTCAATCTTGGGACAATACCTAAGTTGGGCACAGAGAAAGAATGTCCCTGTGCAATCCCCCACATCACCGAGGAGTGCTCCAGCGTTGTAGTGGAGTGCCCAACAACTTCAAATGCATGCGTAAATGTAACAGAGACTCGCGGAATATGAAGGGCCATCGCACAGGTTACCAGGAGGCCAATTAAGGAGGACAAGACCAGTAATAATACCCACATTGAAGTTCCTGCATGCGCCCATTTGAAACATTCTGTAGGGTACTGCATAGCACGCAAGGGCTGACACATGCCCATGTGACGCACCAGCTGTGAGTTGCCATGCCTTTTAAGCACCCGCATCTGGGAGGGAGAGATCATTCTACACCAAAGAAATACAGTCCTTTTTGAGTTGGTCATCCTCTTCCATGTCAAAAGAACCTGAGAAGTAGGGAAGTAGCTGAGATACGCCCTGGTTAGCCAGTCTTTCTGCTACTTGGTTTTCTATTCTTCTTACATGCTGGAAGGTTATGCTTTGGGGATTTTTAGCTTTTCCTCCAGTGATTCCAGTCTACTGAGAAATCGCCAGCTTGATGCTACCTTAACTGCGGTAGCCCCTGCCTGTATTCTTTTAGCACCAGCTATAAGAATGAAAGAGTCTCCTTCGACCTCAAGAGGGAAGAAGTGCTTTTGTTCTGCTATGCAAATCCCTTCCCAGAGTCCTTCCCATTCTGCTGCATTGTTAGTGTCTTTGCCAATTGATCCGTAGAATATATGCAATATTGCTCCTGTGTAGCTTCTGAAGATTCCCCCAAATCTCGTAGGCCCAGGATTACCTTTGGCAGCCCCATCAAAATTCAGCTTATATGAGTTGATTACTGGTGGGGACCAGGATAGCGGAGAGGCGGTGCTAGTTGTGGGACGAGTGTTGACCTTTGCTAAAGAGGAGAGGTCTAAATTCCATTCTTTCAGAATATTTCGTTCCTACTGAGATTCTGGCAGATCTGTATCATACCGGGTTCTGATGGCTAAAGTTTCTTGTAATTTTTTTTTGAAGATGAGCCACAGAGCGTCTATTGACCAGTAGGAATTATTGAAGATTATGTAGTTTCGTTCCTTCCAGAGAATCCAATATATAAAGTCTGGTATTAGACTCCACAGAGAGTTAATAAGCTAACTTTTGAAAGGGTTCTTAGTCCATTTCCTTATAGTTTCTGTTACATCCTCCATCCTTGCTTCTAATCTCATGTTGCTTTTTTTAATTTTCTTCCAAAGTTGCATAGCTAGCAGACATGTTTCCATTAAATGACTTATGGTTTCAGAGTTGAGATTACAATTTGGGCATCTGGATGGCCCAATAAATCCACGCTTGAGTAGGTTGTCCCAAGTGAGTATGTGCCTTTTACTTAGAAGCCATAAGAAAGTTGAAATTTTGGGCCATAGTCCTAGTTGCCAGACTTTTTCCCAAATGTGGTCCTTTTCTATCTGGATGTCTGAATAGTGCAGTTGGTGAGCTTCTTTAGTGGTAAATGTTCCTTTGGGAGTATGACCCCATCTTAATCTGTCCTGCTGGTTGGAGTAACGAATTCTTCTGTAGGTGAGTTCTTGATCGATATCAGAATGCGTTTCTCCCTACGAGTCCATTTGCCAGAGGCTAGCTGGTTTCCAGATTTGGAAGTCATGATGTATGGATTGTTGCCAGAATTGATGAACACGGGTGAGGTTCGCCTACTGCATGTGGATTTTCCAAAGAAGCTTTTGAAATAAAGTTGCCAGCTTTGGGAGTTGTTGCCACGAATCATCCCAGAACCTTGCCGTCGTGCCTGAGTGAATTTCCTAGAAGCTATGCTCTTGAATGAAATTGCTGTGAAGCTTTGCAGTGTTCCAGATTGGTTATCCCTGGGTTGTGGAGTTGATTCTTATGAGATCGGTCCATTGACTTCCCGAGGCATATTTTGCTTGCCATAGTCTAGCCCATGGTGAGTTTGGCTTGGAGATCCAATTCCACCACATTAGTGCTCCCATTGTATTGTTTCTTTGGAGAGGATCTCTTAATCCTAGATCTCCTTCTGATTTGATTTTGCAGACTTCTTTCCAGTTAACAAGAGCCCATTTTCTGTTCAGTCCAGAGGAGCCCCAAAGGAAGTTACACTAAAGGTTGCGTATGGCTTTAAGGACCCATTTTGGAGCTGCCATAATGGAAAAAGGATACAATGGAATTGCTTGTAAGACTGATTTGATTAAGACTAATCTGCCCGCCATGTTTAGAGCACGAAAAGTCCATGACGAGAGCTTTGATTCTAATTTATCTAGGAGAGACCTCCAAGAAGCATGCTTGATGGCAGTGTCTGATAGGGGTGCCCCTAGGTATTTAGATGGAAGCATGGATATGGTGAACCTCAGAATTCTGGCAATATTCCTTTGCGTAGAGGGGGGGTGTTGAAGAAGAATAGCTGAGGTTTCGAGGCATTGATGGATGTGCCAGAGGCGTCGGAGAAGAGGGAGAGAATAGATTTGACGACAGAGGCTTCTTGCGAGGAGGGATGACCAAATAACATAGGGTCATCAAAAAATTTCTGATGGGACTGAGGATTAAGACCATGGATGGAGATTCCTTTTAGAGCTTCGGAGGAAACATCGGATTTGAGAAGCCTGCTGAGCCCTTCTGCCACTAGAAAAAAGAGGAAAGGTGAAAGAGGATCCCCCTACCTAATGCCATGAGAGGGACAAAAAGGAGAGGAGGGTGAACCATTCAACAGGACAGAGAAGCTGGGAGAGGAAATTAGGTTCATGATCCATCTGGTCCAAGTTGCACTGAAACCAATAACCATTAGCATTTTGTTAATGTAATTCCAACTAAGTTTATCAAAGGCTTTAGAGAGATCCAGTTTTAGTATCATACCTGGTTTTTTTAGAAGCTTTAATGAGTGAATCACCTCATTTGATAGAATTATTCCATCCATGATCTGCCGTCCTTCTACATATCCCGTCTGTTCTAGAGAAATGAGTAGTGGAAGGAGAGGTTTAAGCCTGTTCGCTATTACCTTTGAGATGAGCTTATAGATAACATTGCATAGCACGATTGGTCTATATTTTTCAGGCTTGTTTGGTTCTTCACCTTTGGGAACCAATGCTATGAAGGTGGAATTGAGGGCAGGAAGAATCCAATGCATGATTCTTGATTCCTCCACTAGTTCCCAAACCTCAGCTTTAATGAGCTCCCAAAATTCATGAAAGAAATTGGCTGTGAAGTCGTCAGGCCCAGGAGCCTTGCCATCTTTAAGTTGGGCCATGGCTTCTTCTACTTCCCTTAGTGACGTAGGCTGAAGCAGTTTATTATTATGATCCTCTGTTATGATTCGAGGAATGTATTGCGTGATGGTTCTAATTGCCTCATCTCTGTTGCCTGTGGGCTCCCTGAGAATGTCCTGAAAGTAGCCTGTGAATTCCTTCTCCATATCTTCATGTGCTTTGATTCTTTCCCCTTGTTGAATTTTTATGAATGTAATGTTATTGCGCATTCGCCTTTGGATGGTGGTTTTATGGAAGAATTTGGTGTTCTTCTCCCCCTCTTTTAGCCAGCTGATTCTGGATTTTTGACGCCAGAGAATTTCCTCTTGTTTCCTGCGCTCTTCAATTTTATTCCAAAGGATCCACTCCTGTTGTGTCTGTTCATCTGTTCTGCCTTCTAAAATGAAAGTTTGTTGAAGTGCTTTCATTTGCTGTTCCAGTCTCTGGCGATTCTCTTGTATGTTGCCAAAATGTGTGCGATTCCAGACTTTGATGACTTGTTTTAAGTTTTTCAATTTTTGTTGGAATTGATACATTTTGGCCCCCTCTAGCGGTATATAATATTTCCATGTGTCTCTTGCCACTGTCTTGAAATTCGGATTTGTGAGCCAGAAGGCTTCCAATCGGAGGGGTCTATTGCTGTGAGTGCCTGGCCTGGACCATTGTAGCAAAATTGGCCAGTGATCGGATACTTCTTGGGGTATGATGGAAGTGTTGAAGTCCCCTCCTAGGTGGATTGCATTATCCGAGATGAGGAACCTATCGAGCCTAGAGGCTATGTGATGAATTCCTCAACGCTTATTAGTCCAAGTAAAAATTCCATTGGAGGTCGGAATATCCATGAGTTGATTTCTTTGAATGAATTCTTTGAGGCCATTGTTGTCACTGTCGAGCCCGATTCTGCCTCCTTTTTTCTCCTCCATAGATTTTATGATGTTGAAGTCTCCTCCGCCGGTCCAGAGGGGAAGCTGCCTGTTCTCATTTAGGATAGAGATTGTTTCCAGAAGATCTAGTTTTTGTTGAATAGTTTGCGGAAAAAACACATTTGAGAGATGCCCATGTATGTTGGTGCGGATGAGGTGGAAGGACACTTGGATAAGATGATGGGTGGCATGGAAATCATATAGTGAAAGAGTTTGCGGGTTCCACAAAATGGCAAGTTCGCCTAAATCCCCTGAGGCATCAACTGAAATTGAGCGGCTACCTACCCAGATCTTGTTTCAAATTATTTCAATAGCTATGTTGCTACTTTTTGTCTCTTGAACAAAAACTATGGATGGTTTTTCTGGTTGAATCATGCTTTTGATCATCCGATGTTTTGAGGGGCTGTTGAGTCCTCTCACATTCTAGGAGATGAGCTTCATGGAAACTGAGGTTTGGGTTTATAGAACTTTGTCAACTTAGGGAATCGCCCCGATTCCATAAGTATTTCTCCCACTATTATGGTTCTCTGTAGATCTGTCTTGCATCCCCTTTTCTTGGTTTCTTTGAGCATTTTTTTCCATCCCCGGGGCTTCCTCCTTGTATAACCAGAATTTTATTGTTCTGCACTTTGGTCAGGACTCCTTCAAGTCTGTCGATTTGCCAAGGGGGAATTGAGTTGTATTCTTTTTGTTTGCAGGCCGTTTCAAGTTTGAAGATATCAAGACCATCTAGGCTTACATGCTCCAAATATTCCTCCATGATGATATGGGGGCTCTGGTCTTCCTCATCTGCGTCTTCCTAAAGAATGAGAGTAAGAGCTGCATCTAGGTCCATGGCTAAGGCCTGCTGTTTAAAATATAGCACAGATTCCCCCTAGGAAGAGGGGAAAGGGCTGTGATCTGAAACCATTTTAGAATTATCCAAAGGAAGGTTAGGTGTGTAGTGAGAAGAGACTGGATTTGAGGTCTGCATGGGAGCTAAGGGGTTAACGGAAGATGAAGGCATAGAAATATTCTCCAAGGGATCAGAGCTATGTTGGCCCTGCGGATCGTGAGAAGCAAGCAAAGAGAATCTGTTATGTGAATCTGATTTGATGGCATTATCAGGGACAACCGGGCTTTTGTTGGCATGCCTATGGCAGTTAGGAACTTTGGTGAAACCTTCCGAGTCTTTATTGGTGTCATTGGAAAAGGCTTTAGACTGCGAGTTCAGAGGACAGTCTCAGAAGAGGTGGCCATGCTCATGACATTTGCGACAGCGAAAGGGGATATGCTCATAATCTAAAGGTTGTGTCCATTCAAAGTCATCGTGAAAGAGACTTACCGAGTCAGCTAAAGCCTTAGTCAGGTGCATCTGAACGCAGATCCTGGTGTACGAGGTGTATTTGCGGGTTTTTGTTTCCGCCGCAACTTTGATGAAGGTCCCAAGTTTGTTGCCAATGTCTACAAGAGTTTCTTCTTTCCAGTATTATACTGGGAGGGAAAACATTCGTATCCATACTGGAGCCCAGCAGAAATCTTCTTTATTAGGGTTAAATCTTGGCTTCCACTCCGTGAGATAAAGTCCTGAGGAGTTAAAGAAATATGGGCCGCCTTTGAATATCTGTGCTTTGTCCTCCATACAATGGAAGATGGCTGTGAAGAAACCTTTCGAGCCAAGCTGCAGGGTAACTTGTCCTTTGGGCTTCCATTTTGAGGCTATCCAGCCCTGCAATGCCTTTTTAGTAGGCTAGAATCCAAGAAACTTTCCTATTAGCGCATGATCCTGCATGTATTGGATGTCACACGTTGATGCGATGACTTGGCAGATCAACCTTGATGTGTTCTGTAGCCTTCAGAGTACAGGTGGCCGAGGTCACATTTGGCTGTGACGAAGAAGCTTTTTGGTGTGCCTCTTTTTCTATATTCACCGCATCATTCTGGGCTGTAGGTATCTCTTTTCCATCCGTTCTTTGTCCTCCCTGCTCAGCTTCAGGGACTGCGCCAGAAGGGGTCAGAGGTGTCGCGTGCTGTTCCGTGTTAGAGTTTGGAGTGTCAAGAGGAGGGGGGGCGGAGCCCTCCCCTCCTGCAGGCTTTGCCATTGAAGGCTTTCAAAAGGATTCCGGTGGCGTGAGCTCGAGCCGTCAGAGGCGATCGGTGATTAGGGATCTCAAATGTGTTGCAGGCAGGATGATCGCTGCATCAGTTCGATTTTCTAACAATTATTCAACACTTAAACACCCATTCCTTTACTTGTTAATGGGCATAGATTGAATGTTTACAAAAGGCTAGTGTAAAATAAAGAGTTCATTGATGGTATAAAAAAAAATGATGGTGGTGGATCACGTCTCAAATACTGCCTCATCAAGTCACTGACAAAAGAAAAAATATAAAAAAATAAGGAGATTGAGGTGAAAACCTCTGTGACGCACCTATTTCCCACTATTGGGTTGAAAACCTCTTGAGGTGGCACAATGGTGTCAAAAAAAAAAAGAGAAATAAAAAGATCTTTGGGTGAAAACCTCTGTTGAGTTGTCCAGGGAAAGCACCTAGGATGAAAACCTCTTGGACACAAACTAGTTGTTTTCAACAAATAAAATAAAAAATAAAAAGAGAAAATAAAAATCATGAAATATTGTTTGCAGGTCAGCAAGTTTGTTAGCCACACAAAAATGTTAAATATACATGCCATATGTTTCATCCTAGTAGTCCACATCATGTTGAATTCATCCTGGCATCATGCTACCATTGTATCTACTCTGTCCAACCAAGTCATGTCTTGCGTCCTCCATCATTTCATCCATGTGCTAAATTACATGTCCTAATATGGTGAAAGGGGGTTTAAGGCTTTGTTGTTCATTTTACCTCATAAGCTTTTTAGTCGAAAATGGAATTGTTTTGGAAACCAATGGAAACTTTCCTCTCTACCTAGTCTCACCTCCCTGGGAATAAAAATTTCAGCTCTTTTGGATCCATTGTGGATGAAACACTAAGTTTATGTGTTCCACAAGACCCCTACCCACTAATCATCATTTCCTCAACTGTTGACTTTTAAAGTGCCACATCCTCCCACTGTTGCATTTGGCCATGTTGTCCTAGTGCCTCATGACGCTGTTAGTTTAAACTCATGCTTCTCTTCGAAACTTCTATGATTTATTCCAACTAGATTACATGTCTTGTGTGCTACCCACACCATCCTTCATTCATTCTTATGATTTTTCCATGTGCATCCATGCGGCTAACCTTGCCAAATATCTATGTTCACTCAGTTATCAGGCCCCTAACCAAAATGATCAATTTTTTTACTTTTATCCTCAAAACGTTTATCTGACATATATTTTAATCTAGTAAGTCTATTTTGGACTTAAACATACCATTTGGAAGTTCTTTCTAAAATTAAAATGGCTCCAAATTTTGTCCTCCTTGAATAATCTAATTCACCACTATTGTTCACCAATTTACATGTAAATATAAGATATTTTCTACATGTTTGACATGCTTTGAACTATAACAACAATCATGATACAACCTTCAACATCAATGGCATATTCAAACATTTTCAACAAGCTTAGCCATTTAATGACAACACTTTTGACATCAATGACATGTTCAAACATTCTCAATGAGCTTAGTCATCTAGTGATAACACCTTTGACATCAATTAACACCTTTGACATGAGTGGCAAAACTTTCTATCAACTCAAAGTTGTGGTATATTTACATGTGGGAAACATTACGCATTTTGGTAGCATGCTCAATGTCTTGGAGACTTTATGGAGATTTAGTTAGGCCCCTTAGAGCTGAGATATTGTTTCACAACCAGTCCATCTATTATTTCTCTCTCACTCGAGAATGTAGGATAATATATAGAAAACTGTAATTATTTGGAGAGGTTGGTATATGAGTCTTGGTAGTGAATGGAAGCCTATACTCTATGTTAGTTATGACTTTGAATATTTAAATTTGGAAAATTGACGTGTCAGAGGTACCTTTCCTGTAATTAGATATTCTTTCAATATATTTTGATTGAGGGGTATATCTTGCTAAGTTGAAGCTCAATATTGTGAAGGTGTTCAAGGATTGATTTTGTTTTGTGGTATTTATATTTTCTACTTGAAGGATTGTTAGTCTGATTCCCCTACTACTTTTAGAAGTAGTGATTAATACTATGTGCCCTTTCCTCGAAGTTTTAGAATTTTTTTTTTAATTGTGAATTTTTGTTGATAAGTTTGTATTAGGTTTTGTATTCATTACTCAATATTTTTAATCATGAAAATATGTTACATCCCTTGTTGGGCTTCATTTGCAAAAGAATTAGTATTGCAATTTTGCTTCTAGAAGGAGTTTCTCAACTGGTATGGGGGGATAATTGGAATTTATTATGGAAACAACCAACACCATATGGAATTGTGAGTCTCTTGTCACTCTTCACTCTATGTCGGTGTGGTCTTTGGGACGAATTTCTTTCATTTCTCTATAAATTCATAAAATTTGTTAGAAAAATATGTTTTGGGAGCGGGGTGATAAATGATTAGAGGAGAATTTGAATTAGTAGCAGTAAGATCTTCTTCAAATGAATTTAAAAATAAATAAATTTTAATCCAATGTAATCGTGGCTATGGAAATGATGCTCGATCTCCAATGAAAGTTTCATTATTTGGAGGATGAATTGGAGAACATCAAAGTGAAATTGGAAGAAGGGTTTCAGAAAGTGAACATGGCTAGTAGAACATTGAAAATAATATCCTTTAAGCCATCAAACAAAACCTTAAAATAAATTACCATGTTAACCAACAACAACACTGGAAGGCTCAATCTCATATCAACTAAATCTTGATTGTTTGGTGATGCTATAAGTTTCATTTTGTGTAGGGCACCATATTGCATGTGTATATGTGGGAGAGTCTAGAATCATTTCTAAGAGGGATAATGTAAATAAATGTAATAGAGTAGGATGGACTTGTATTCCCAGCCCATGTCCTTTGGACTTGAATAATAAATTTTACAAAATATGTAAATATGTTGTGTTAAAAACAATGACTTCAATACTTAATACCATTTTCAGTCATGTCGAAAAGAAATAAATTGATAGATAACTCAAAAAAAAAAATATTGTAAATATTGAATTTTTATATGTTTATTAATTAAATTTTAATATGAATTTATGATGATTACTGATATGTATCGCATTTCTATATGTACACATACTCTTATTTTTAATCATCTGTTTATTATTTAAATTTATTAACTTGCTATATGTTTTTATACCAAGAGGCCCTCTCAAGCACTCCACAATTGAGATGTTGTAATGCCTTGTAAAATTTTTGACTTAGTCAGAGCACATGAACATAAAATAAAAATTATAATTATATTTATAATTAATTATAGTTAATAATTGGACCACCCTAGATCCATCTTAACTATAGATCTACCATGCATGAAGACAAATCAAATCTCGCTGCAGTCAAAAATAGGTTTGCATCTCAAGAGATTCAGTTCCTCATTGCGCTTGGTAGATCCAAAGTTAGGATGGAGCTACGACGGTTATTTATTTGTTCTGAAACATGAATCAATATTATTTTAATTTATTTAAATGCGATATGCATATTACGATTTTTTCCTAGAAAAAAATAGTTATAATTTTATTAATAAAAATAGAAATACAATAAAATGAGTTAATCAATTCATCTGTTGTTTTTACTATTTTTATTTTTGTCAGGCTAGGCAGTAACTCCACAAAGCAAAAATTGTTTCGTGTATTATTTCACAAGGTAGATCTTCATTGTATACATGAGGGAGAGACTGTTTAGTTCATCTCTGATGACTGTTCATATTTCTAATTTATTTATTTACATAAATTCACCCAGTCAGGGGGATTAGGTGTCAACATTCCCCCCTTAATCTGAAGGGATGTTGGTGATTCCAAGCATCATTCTGAATCGTTCAACCTTTTTGCTTCCATGTGCTTTGGTGAAGACGTCTGCAATTTTCTCATTTGTGAAACAATGATGGAGATGGATTGTTTTGGCCTCAACATGATGTAGAATCAGATGATATTTAGTATTGATGTGCTTCATTCGATCATGTAATTTTGCGTTCTTGGACAAATTTATTGCAGAGGTATTGTCAATCACGAGTGGAGTTGATTGTACTTGTTTTACCTGCAAATCTTCAAGAATTTTCCCGAGCCACACAATTTCTTTTGTTGCTTCAGCTGCTGCCACGTATTCTGCTTCTGTTGTGGAATCCTCTAGAACTGATTGTTTGCGTGATCTCCATGAGACATATCCTGATCCAAGACTCATAGCATATCCTGAAGTTGACACCCGTGTTTCTTTGTCTCCATCAAAGTATGAATCAGAGTATCTAATCAAGCTGAAGTCATCCACTTGTGTATACTTGATTCTAAAGTCATGAGTTCCCTTCAAGTACCTTAGAACTCTTTTTGCAATAGACCAATGTCCCTTAGAAGGCTTTTGCATAAACTTGGAGAGGATTCCAATAGTAAATGAAATGTCTGGTCTGGTAGTAGTTAGGTAGTTGAGACTTCCTAAAAGCTGTTTATACTTTGTTGCATCCTCAAATTCTTTTCCTTCAATAGATGTGAGCTTTAAGTTTTGTTCCATTTGAGTAGTAAGAGGATTTCACTCAGTCATGCCAAACCTATTCAATAGATCTCCAATGTATTTCTTTTGAGAAAGAAATATGGACTTTGGATGTTGGGTTACTTCAATGCCAAGATAGTAATGAACATAGCCCAAATCAGTCATTTCAAAACTTTTCCCCAATTCCTTCTTTATGGATGCAATGTAGATTTCATTGTTCCCTGTCATCAAAAGATCATCTACATATACCACAAGATATACAACTGTTTTTCCAACTTTCATGACAAATAAAGTTGCATCATCAAGATCATAATGTTTGAAATTTATTTTCAGAAGATGCTCCGTTAGTTTTTCATACCAGGCTCGTGGTGCTTGTTTGAGGCCATACAGGGACTGAACACATTTGCATACTTTATGTTCATGTCCTTTCACAACAAATCCTTCAGTCTGAGACATGAAAATATTCTCTTTTAGATCTCCATTCAAGAAAGCCGTTTTTACATCCATTTCATGGACTTTCCAACCGTTTTGAGCTTCTAGTGTAAAGAGTGTCTGGATGGTAGCCCATTTTGCTGTGAGAGAAAAAGTCTCCTCATAATAGACCCCTTAGTTCTGTGCAAAACCTTCTACCACAAGCCTATCTTTGTGCTTGTCAAGTGAGCTATCAGCTTTATACTTGTTCTTGTAGACCCACTTGCAGCCAATTGGTTTGGTTCCTAATGGAGGATCAACGAGCTTCCAAGTGCCATTCTTTATGAGGGAATCATACTCCTTTTGCATCACTTCTTTCCATTCATCATGAGAAGTAGCTTCTTTGAAGGAAGTTGGTTCAAAATATGTAGACAAGCTCAATTCACAATCATAAGAAACATCCATATCAACAGGTGAATTAGAGTCATCTACATCACCTCCATTTTGCCGGTTTGAATTTCTGGTTCCTATCTTTCCAACTTCATCAGGATGAACACTTTCAATTGTATTTGTCACCCACTTTGGGGGACCTTTTTTAGATGGTCCAGGCTGCTCCGTTGATTGAGTTGGGACTGAATCAAGATTGAGTCTCCCAATTCTATCAATTACATCACTTAAAGCATCATCCATTGTTGGAGTTTCATGCGAGGGAGAGTTTTCTTCAGAAGGAGATTCCACATGTTGATCTAGTATAGGAATCCCCCCTTCAAGATGTGGAATCTGATTATCAAATTCTTGAAATGATTTTTCTTTTGTGAATCTATCCATGCAATCAAGTTGCCACTCAACAACATTCTCAGTTTTGGATGATTCAAGGAAAATCACATCTCTAGATACAACAAACTTCTTATTTACTTCATCATAGAGGTGGTATGCTTTGGAGGTGTTTGAATACCCCAGGAAGATACACTTACGACTTCTAGCACGAAGTTTGTTTCTATGTACCTTTGGTATCAAGACATAATAGGTGGAACCAAAGACCCTGAGATGCTTTACCGAAGGAACATGTCCGTACCACATTTCATATGGAGTCTTGTTTCTTATAGTATTAGATGGAACTCTATTCTTTATATATGCAGCACATAGAACAACATCAGCCCAAAACATTATCTTTACATTCTTGAAGAAAAACATGGACTGTGCCATATTTAAGATTGTTCTATTCATTCTTTCAGCTACACCATTCTATTGGGGATTATATGGTACAATTGTTTGTGTTTGATCCCATCTTGGCGAAGATAGTTTTCAAATTCATTTGATGTGTATTCTTCTCCATTATTAGTGCGAATACACCCAATATGAGATTGTGCATGATTTTTAATCCATTTATGAAAATTCTTGAATGTTGGAAAAGTATCAGATTTGTTCTTCAATAAATAAACCCAACACATTCTGTTGTAGTCATTAATAAATGTCATGATTTATTTATTTCCATTTACAGAAGGAACAGGCATTGGACCACATAAATCTAAATGAATGAGTTCATATTTTCTATGTTCTCTTGAATGTGAATCATGAAAATATTGTTTGCTATGATTTTAAAGAATGCAAGCATCACATTGCTTAAGTTTCCTAGGAATTGTAGGCAAACCAGCAACACCATTTTTCTTCAACAAGTGGAGGTTGTCATAGTTCAAATGTCCAAATCTAGCATGCCATAATAAACTTGATGGAAGTACCTTCTTGATGATAAGAAATCTATGAGAAATGTTCTGCATGAGCAGAGGTTCCTTGCAGCTTGAGAAGCCTTTCTTCTTCTATTCCCCTCATGACAAGTGAGGGGTCTGACGCTTTTCTTACCTCAAGCTTGCCATCAAACATATGAATGGAGTGACCTTGCTGGCGGATGTGGACCAAGGAAAACAAGTTTCTCTTGAGCTGTGGGAAATATAGAACATGATGCAAAAGAAATTCTAGAGGATCAGGTAGTTTAAAGCTAATTGTGCCAAGCCGTGATGGCTTGATTTTTGATTGGTTTGCAAAGTATAATGCTCCATCAACATTGTCAGTGAAATCTTCAAAAAAATATTTTCTATGAGTCATGTGGCAGGTTGCTCCTAAATCAAGCAACCAATCATTATTCCAAGAAGTAAGTGAAGCATAAAATAAATCCTCATTTACTCCAATGTTACATTGTGCCACAACATAGTGAGTGGATTCAGGTGCTTTACCTTTGTCTGTATCATCAATTTTACCTTTCTGTTGGTTTCTTTTCTGCTCAATTTTGTCCCATGGTAGCTTGCATGTAGAGGAATCATGTGATTCATTTCTTTTACAGCGTATGCAGTGCAAATATACCTTTTATCCTTGAGAATATCTCTGCCCACTGTCTCTGAAATAACTTCCTCTTCCTCTTTGACCAACTCTTCCTCTTGTAGAATATTGAGCACGATGCTTTTCTTTATGAGCAAGGCACATAGTCTCTTCAAAAGATTCAGGGGCTGTCTTCTTTCCAAAAGCTTTCTCTCTTTCAGCAAACTTTTTCACAAGAGAGTCAAAGGTATATTCTTTGAGATTTCCCTATTTGCTTGCAATGACTCAATGTAATGGAGTAAGTAGGATAAAGTGCCTTGAGAAAAGTGATGAAGTGGAATATCCATTCAACCTAGTGGATTTGATATTATGCATTGTAGCTTTACTTCATATGCAAGAGCAAGAGGATCATTATTTTGAAGTTCAAGACTGAAGAGTTTAATCATGAGTTGAACAACTTCAAGTGCAGAATGTGATTCATAGAGTTCTTTCAGCTTTTGTAAGGCTTCAAAGGCAATTGAATATGATGAAATATGGCAACTCACCTCTTCATTTACAGATGTTGCGATTAATGCATAAGCTTTGCTATTCTTGTTTTCCCAAATGACGAGCTCTTTGTCTGAGGTAGGTCGTACTGGTTCATTGTCTTCGTCTCCGACACACACTCCTTTCCACAACTCATTGAGAATAAGGGTGTTTTTTATCACCCAGGACCATTCAGGATAGTTCTCCTTGCCAGTGAGAACTATTCCCACCATGGATATGATTGAATTCATTCTGTTAAAAAAAACTTCTGCTGATAGAAAAATACTTCTGCCAATATACTGTAAAATTGTACTTCTGGTGGTAATTTTTTTTACATTTCAAAAGGGCATTCTCTCCATGGACTGTCTTTGTCTTTAATGAAAATATAAAACATAGATCACCTATGCATTCTTAAAAATTTTCAAATCTCTTCCTCATCATTTTTCTGCAATGTTCTTGAATTTTTTTTACATTAAAAGGCAACAAAGCTATCTGAATTTGGCCTTCATTAATGTAATCTCAATGTATATACTACAAAATTCTATATAGAGTTTCGCATTAGCAAGCAAATGGGTTCTAATCTAACGTTTGCATGTACTTCAATCCATGCAGAATCAATCATTTTGCTTTAAATCACAGATTACCTCACCCTCTTATTCATTGAACGAGATCAGATTTGTAACTACCTTTCCAGTTTTCTAAGTGTTGACTTGAACCTAGCACCAATCATCCATGTATGCGAGATCAATCTATTCCAACTATGATCATCTTTGGCTGTTATAGCAACCCTGTCAAGTCCAACATCACGAAACTTCTCAATTCTATCATCCAAGTTCTTCGATATATCTATTCAAGTGGTAATCTTCTGTAGAATGGCTTCATATACCTCTAATTATGGCGGGGGATACCCACCAACCAAGGTTCTGGTTATGTTTCGTGGGATGAATTTGGAGTAAATTCTAAGTGCTGACTTTGAATATTATATCACATATTTTGATAATACTATTGGTATGCACATGCTCCGATCGCATATCTCCATGTTGTTCTGTTGAAAACCGGGTGTAGTCTGTAAAAATTTCTGTTTTCCCACCGCGGTTTTCAGTTTCTCCTTATTTCTCCCATGTAGTTAAATGCCCTTTCCCATAAACATACATTCAACAAGATGAAAAAAAATAAATTTGCTGAAAACACAAATTCTGGAAATTGCAAAAATAAAAATCAGCAGTAATAAACAGCCATTAAAACACATTAAAACACTGATATTTTTTGTCAATGTGACCCTGGAAAAACCCCCTACAACTCTTGGGGAAAACCAGTTTGAGAGCTCTTCTTTATTTCTG
>APFE031038689.1:0-23506 GCA_000404065.3 Pinus taeda
GGGATGAGGGTGGCATTGAGGGGGTTAAGGGGGTAGGGGCGCAGGGTGTGGGTGAAGGGAGGGAGTCGGGAGGGGGGATTGGAGGTAGGAGGCAAGTCGTGCTGCGACGCCCACCCTGGCAGCTCACCCGCCCACCGCGAGGGTTGGGCGATTAACCCCGCGATAGGCAGGCGAGCTGCCAGGCCGCCCACACCCTAACCGCCCCCCACGGCCCTCCGCACCCATCCCGCTCGCCCGCTCCACGCCCACCCTGCGATAACACGAAGCCCCACCCATGGGTATTGGGCGATTGAGTTTGATCAGGCCCACCATGCTAATGACAGATGTAATTGTTATTTTGGCTCAGAAAAATTATTATAAAAAAAAAAATTCTTTTTTCATTAAACTAATTTAATATGAAAATTTTCAAGGAAAAAAATTTAACTTACCTTCAATTGCGAGAATTATTCGTTGAATATGTTGTTGATAGCAATGTAGTTGCTCCACAAATTCATGAGTCTTTCAACGATTTTCAGAAAACCTAGATGTGATGTGAGTAATAGTGATAATGAAATTTTAATATATAAGTGAAATTGCGGAGATGTTTTACTGTACGGTTAATGTGGGATAATTTGTTTTAAAATATTATAAAGCAAATATTTTAGAATTGTTTTACAACGGGTTGAATGTGCGATTAATTTGTTTTAGAATATATTATTTAAAAAAAAAAAAAAATCAATTGTTTGGTAAATATTATATACTTTAACTATTAAAATAATTAATGTAGAAGTTGTAGTTTACAATTTTAATTTCAATGATTTATTTCATAAAAAAATTTAGTTTACATTTTTCAATAAATTGTAGAATAAAATAATGAAGGTAAATAAATCTAACAAACTTTTTGGAAGGAAATATTTTCGCGAAAATTTTTGGAGGGAAAATTTCATTCTTTAAGCTATATAAAATCTTTAGAAGACTCTCCATTTGTATCATTCAACATCTTCTATTTGAAAGGGATGGATTGTTCTGATAGTGAAGTTTCAATTTATACACCATCAACATCTTCATCGCGTAACAACTCTATTCATATTGATGAATATAGCAGGAATTCTTCCACTATGAATAGAAAGTAAATTCTTCCACTTAGTCCTGATTCTATGGACTATGAGAGCCACAATGACGAAAGAGGGGATAGAGAATTTCAAATCAATAAAGAGTTACAGATTCCACTTAGTCCTACTTCTAAGGACTATGAAAGCAGCAGTGATGAAGAGCATGATGGTGAAGTTTAAAAGAATGGAGTGTCACGATGTCCACTTAGTCCTAATTCTGAGGACTATGAGAGCAGCAGTTTTGAAGAGCATGATGATGAAGTTCAAAAGAATGGAGTGTCACGGTGTCCACTTAGTCCTAATTCTAAGGACTATGAGAGCAACAGTTTTGAATAGCATGATGGCGAATTTCAAAAGAATGGAGTGTCACGGTGTCCATTTAGTCCTAATTCTAAGGACTATGAGAGCAACAGTGATGAAGAGCGTGATAACAAATTTCAAAAGAATGGAGTGTCAAAGTGTCCACTTAGTCCTAATTCTAAGGACTATGAGAGCAGTAGTGATGAAGAGCATGATGATGAATTTAAACAGTATGGAGTGTCACGGTGTCCAGTTAGTCCTAATTCTAAGGACTATGAGAGCAGCAGTGATGAAGAGCGGGATGATGAATTTAAAAATATTGGAGTGTCACGGTGTCCACTTAGTCCTAATTCTAAGGACGATGAGAGCAATAGTTATGAAGAGTGTGATGATGAATTTGAAAATAATGGAGTGTCACTGTGTCCTTTTAGTCCTAATTCTAAGGACTATGAGAGCAGCAGTGATGAAGGACAAGATGATGCACTTAGTCCTAATTCTAATGAGTATAAAGGTATCAGTGACAAAGGACAGGTTGTAGCATCTTCAATAAGTAAATAGTCACATTTTCGACGTAGTCCTAATTCTATGGACTATGAGAGTAGCATTGACAATGCACATGAGGAAGAATATCCATTAAACATCAAGTCAGATTTTCCATTCAATCCGAATTCTAAGGACTACGATAGTAGCACTGAAGAAGGGGAAGATGAAGAATATCCTCCAAATCAATATTTGAAAAGCAGAGCTGATCATAGTGTGGATAACATTCCTCTTAATGATGATGAAAATCCTTATACAAATGATGATCCAATGATGGAGATGTTGCCAAGAAATATTGTAACGAGGAGTAGGAGCAGACCTTTTCGTATCAATGCAAGCTGTTCTAGTTATACAAAAGGTAGAGTAGAATATCTGATGAGAAGAAGTTCTATCAGTGCTCTCATTTCAAGTGAAATTTGCCAAAAAGATTGCTTGAAACATATGGATTTCAAATTTGCATTAGAAAGCAGGGAGAGATATTTGTCAATGAATAAAAGCATGCAAAATTCATATTTAGTTGGGTGCATGCAATCTACATTTTCAGGTTATGATTATCATATTGGGACTTTATTTATCTGTAGAAAAGCTTTCAAAATGTTTCTTTCGATTGAGAATTTTCGTCTCTCGAGAATTAAAGAAAATTTGGAAAAGGATCCCACATTTTATTCAGAAGTACGTCATAAAAGACAGCTTGGGCCATTATCAAATACTCCAATGTCATGGATGAAATATTTCTTTTCAAAGCATGGAGAGTGTATGCCAAATAGAGAGACAATACATATTCCAGATAATTTTTCAAGACAAGAAATCTACAACTTATACGAAGAAAAGGTGCTGAGGGACATGGCCGATTTATTACATATCAATATTTTGTGAAAGTATGGAAGAAAGAATTCAACAATATCCATATTCCTAAGAAAACAAGGATGGGGATTTGCAGTACATGTGCTTCTCTTAAATAAAAAAGGGACAAATGTCAAGGGTCAGAAAGAGGTAAGCATTCATAACTTTAACTTTTAAAATTGTATAGTCATCAACTATGAAAACATATTTCTTAATCAATTTATTTTATGTTGTGTAGATTTAATTGTCAAAGAACTTCAGGATCATCGGGAACAACAAACAAATGAAAGGAAGAAGTTGTACAAGCATTGAAAGAAGTGTTATGATAATCCAAATAAATATTTGGGTTTGATAATTGATGGTATGGACCAGAAGAAAACAATTTTACCACATTTTATTCGCACACCTAAAAATTTATAGGAGGAAACTTTTATTCAATTTCACTTGGTTGGTTGTATGGTCTTCAATGGGAAAATGTTGCCAAGGGTGTACTTCACAACTCCAAATATTCATAATGATGCAAATCTGACCATAACCATAATTCATGATGTGATTTTTCATTGGTTTGGTAATCTTCCTGAAGTTTTATATCTACAATTGGACAACACTTGCCGTGAAAACAAAAATCAGGTTGTTTTTGGATATCTAAACATGCTTGTTAAATTGAGAATTTTTCAAAAGGTAAAGGTTGGTTTCCTTCTTGTTGGGCACACTCATGACCATATTGATCAGATGTTCAGTCGTTTTTCAGTCATATTGAGGAGGAAGCAAGTTGGGAGCTTGCCATCACTAATTGAATGTCTTAAGAAATCATACATGCCAGAGCACTTTTGATGTGTTGGAAGAAATTGTTGACATGCGAAGGTTTATTCTGGGATCATATGGTGAGGGGAAATGCATTGAACAACTTAATGACATTAGCTTCCAACATCAATTTCGTATTGATGGGAAAACACTAATATGGGGCAAGAAGTATTCAAATACTGCAGAATGGGCACCATCATCAGGTTTGCAATTTTTGAAGTTCATTCAAGATCATCCAATATTTGCATAAAAAATATTGTTATTACAATTAGTTGGTGAAGTTCAGAATGCACGCAGAAAAAATGGAGATATAAATTATTCTGAGTGGTGGGAGTCATTTTTCAATAATCAAAGTGATATCATTTCAACAACACCAAATGAAGATATACCTTTGAAAAATCCATTTATTTGGCCACAAAATGTGTCAAATGAACATGAGGAAATAAACATTGTTGAACAACAACAATCTCAAGGTATTATTAATTCTTTACAGGCAAAGGAAAGAGAGATGTATATTGGTTCGAAAAGATCTCGTGCACATTGTGAAGCCATGGAAGACCTTTACAGGGGTTCAGTTGATGATATTAAGGAGGGTTGCATGATTACAGTGCTAGCTGATGGAGATCCCAATGGCTATCCATTTTGGGTTGCTAAAGTTATAAAGGTCTTTACAGAAAATGAGGATGTTACAAGTGTTGAAGTACATTGGTATGCCACAAATACACACCCATTCAATGGTGTGTATAAGCCAGAGATGGTAGTTGACAAAAAAAATGGTGGAAAAAGAAAAAGAAAGGGTACAAATATAAATCACCGCCGCACAGACATATTACAATTGGAGGATGTTGACATACTTGTTTATGACTTCAATTTAACAAAGAGAGGAACTCTTCGCTTCAAGACGATAGAGATTCTGAAAATGTTGTTACGAGAAGGAATAGTGTTGACATGGGAGTCTGTTGAAACCAGTCGTAGATCTAGAAGAATTTTTGAAACCTGAAAGTGATTGGGCATGTATGTGGACTCAGATGGGGTACTAAGTTGATGAAAGAGAAGAATATGGAACATCTTTGTCAACACATCCAGTCACTCATCTGAAGATGTGAATTCTGATGTGTGCAAGAAAATATGAGTGAATTTGAAATAATTGTTTAAGACAGTTTAATATAACTGATGTATGCAATTGTATCATTTTGAAATAAAATTTAATAATTTCTATATGGTGTTAAATGAGAAGTTATGAGGCATTTTTTATGTTGTTGGATTATATGTTTTAATTATGATAATTTTTTATTGTTTTAAAATATCTACAATGCAATATTAAATTAGAGATATAATGTATATGTTTATTCAATATACCAAATAAATGAATTTTGAATTCATTTAGTGATGTAATTCGTTCATAATGTCATGGTTTTTTAAATTTTATAGTTGAAAAAATTCAATTTCTTTTGTATCTAGCATGTTATGTGGTAAAAACATGTTTGAATTTATACTTAGGAAAGAAAATGAATATTCTACCAAGAACATGACGTGTTTTTTTCCTCATAAACAACTTTGTTTGGCACATAAAATTTTGGTTTTACTAGCATTTTTTAAAAAGTTTGAAAATTGACCCTAAAAAAAAAAAAAATCATTGTTCCAGTATCATCACTTTCATTTTGAAGTTATATTTTGCATGAAAATTTTGTAGTAAATTTCGTAGTCCCTGCCATTTTTAAAACATGTTCAAAATTGACCCCTAAAAAATAAAATTATCGTTCCAGTATACACACTTTTCATTTTTAGCACTGTTTTTGAGTTCCCGTTTTGAGTTTATAGTTCCCGTTTGAAAGTTTACATAGTTTATGTTTTTCCTTTGAATTTTAAGTTGGATAGATTCATGGCTCTATCCTAGCTCCACAATTATTCGGGGCCCTCTATGGCTTGGGAGTTCCACACCAGCCATTTTTTATGACAGTGAAGAATATTGATGACCAAGATGTGCTAAAAATGTCATCTATGTTGCTAATAAATGCAAAGATATATCATGATAATAAAAAAAACAACAACAAGTTTCTTATTAAACAAGTGGACGTTGATTATAAAAATGAGATGATGACATAATGGAAGATAAACTACTCTTCGGTAGTTAGTGCCAAGAAACCATGGCACACACTCAAAAAATATAGATAAGAATAACATGTGAAAAGTTGCAAACTATGAACTGTAAAGCAAAAGGTCAAAGAACTGCTTACCACAATTGCTCTAGCAGGATCTATCCATCAGTACAGAGTACTTGCAAGAATAGCAGCAATTAGACCAATTGTGTTGGTGATCACATCAAAGAAATGATCTTGAGCATATGCCTTCACAATCTCATTAGTAAAACTTCGATAATACATTACGAGGAACAACTTCACAAAAGTAACTGAAACCATAATTCCAACCACCCAATGTCATTTGTCACCATCTAAAGATAAACCATCCTCCTGTGGAAATTTGGAAATAGAGTTGACAAAAGTTAATTCCTTGTATGCAAATTGGAAAAATAGTCTGCCTCTCAAAATATAATACACAAAATTATGACCATAAGGTACATGATAGAGCAGTCAATAGTATGAAATAAAGAATGGAGAAGCAAATCCATGGCTAATATGAGCTCAATATCAGGGATAATAATTGCGCAAAAAAACAACAAGAGTATGTAAAATGATTTATTAAAAACAAAACCATAAGACTTAGCATACAAGTAGGTCCTTAAAAAGGTGCATGGGTTTTTGGTGTTTGGATGTTGCAAGCCCATGCTTCCTTTTAATCTATATTCATAAGACTAACATTTGTAAATAAAGGGGTACTTACAAGAGTTGATGTCAAGATAGGAGGGTTTCTACTAATGGCGATGCAAGAAAACAAGTCAGAAAGCTTTTAATCTATATTTGAAAAATAGAAAGAAATTATGCCAAATATCAGATAATATATAAAACCATAAATGCAAGATTTGCAAACTTATTTTTCTTGTGAGAGATTATAGAAACTTCAAATGTAAAAAGAAAATGTCCAAGCAACTATTCTAATTTGACATTCATAATGAAAAATTTAGAGTATCTTACCACGTACTCAGGCCCACCAAACCTCTTTGGTAGTGACACATCAACATGTTTGACCTACAAAATCAAGAGCATATAAATTCTATTAATGTCTAAAATGGTGCCCCCAAAATTCCTTGTTCATAGTAAGGGAGGTTATTCTTTAATGCAATTCATACATTGTACAAGTAGAAAGATAGCACAATATAGAAGCAATGAAGGAAAATGATGAAGCCTAACTAACAAGTGCATTATGATGTTATGGCAGGAGGAGATTGCATGGAAAATTCACTCAACTAAAAGCTCGGAACAAAGAAAGACATGAGCTGATTTGGATCTATAATCTCTAAATAAAATTCCAACTAAACTTGACATGTTCACCACTTCCCATATAAGTTTAGCTTCCATCTTCATGCAACATCAATTTTAGTAACAAAAGACATGACCTATATTAAGTGTGCTTTAGTTTATGTAGGTTGGGTTGTGTTCTAGCATAAGCTTGATGTGAGTCTACCCCAGCTAACCCAGGTTCAATTCTCAGTGTATGCATGGTTGCGCATCCCCAAAGTGACACATGCCAAGAATTTTGCACCCAATCAGGCCAAAATTTACATAGTTCTTTCAAAAAAATAAAAGAGGAGGGGATGCTTCAGTATGTATTTAGGTTGGAAGGGATGGAGTGCCTCGGAAAGTAGTTTCTGCAAAGAAAACAAAAATAAACAATACCAAAGCATGATATAAACATGGTACACAATCTTAAGCCAATCACCTGGCCATGTGGATGGTCTCACTTTTTAGACCATATATATTGTGGTTGATATGCACCCATAGAAATCTCAATATCTCTTCAACCATCCATTGAACGTTGGTTAATATTTGTAGGGTAGTGTTTTTATGCAAAGATTAACTACCCTGTTGTATATTGGTTGTAGTAGAGCTTGTATTTTTTGTTTTGGTTGTGAAATTAGTTTTATTTTTCAGTATATGCTCTTGGTTTATATACAACGTTGTAAGATCTGCTGATGCTTTGGAGTACTGCATTGCTTCAGCACATACCTTCAAAATAGTTTGCAGATCATCCTACAGAAACACTCAACTTTAACTTTGCGTAAGTTACTGCTCTTATCAATTTGGAAGAAGAACACTCACCCTGCATGTTCTTGTCTAAGTTGAGGCGAATTTCCTCTCATCTATTCTAGAATACACTTGCAGCTACTTCCGCCTTTATATTATTTACATTATGTAGTAAATGTAGAAAATATGTAGCCATTTCCATAGAAAAGGACGAGGATAAATCTGGTTCAATATTGTACTCGGTGGAAGATTTGCAGGTTGTTGAGAAAATAAAAATTGAAGAAGGCAAACCCTAAAAATTGAAGGAGGCAAACCCTCTTAGATGCAAAGCCCGAGCTCAAATGAATATATTTTATGAGAAATATTTAGCTATTTCAAATTTGTCAAAAAGGTTAAATGTTCAATGAGGAAAGTGGTTGCTGGAAATTAGATTTTACCGACAAAAAATCTTCTCGAGGAAACAAAAAATAGAAATGGAATGAAAAACTAAAATCTCTTTTTCGAGAAAAGGGAAAAAAACTACTATTGATTTTCAAGACCAAAACCCTCAAATTGGTGAAGGCGTCTGACCTGTAAGAATCTTTGTAAATGATTATCTATACATCCTTTTATCGTGGGTGCACTTGGTGTATAAGTGTAGATTTTAATGGTTAAAACTGCTTATGTTGCGGAAAAGGCCAAGAAAATTTTGAAGCTATAAGGCGATATAAGTTATGGAAGGATCTAAAGGGATACCCTTACCTTAGGGGTATTCCTTCTATAATTTTGAAATAAGAAAAATGAATGCATAAACAAAAGCTAGTACCGTCCCATGATATTTTTGAAATTTCAAGCCTATATGATTAGCCCAAGATTGTTTTTAGGTAAAATCTTTGTATCCGTGTATGGTTAAATGCGTCCATGTTTCTATTTTTAGTAACGGATTTTGAAAATATCAATAAACAAAGCCCACTCTCACTCACTCATATCTGATACTTTGATTTAAACTTGTGATTTTCTTTGAAGGGAAAATTTTTTATAACATCTTATGAAAGTATCAAAAAACAAAGGTCACTCTTGCTCACTCCTATTTGAGAATTTGATATAGTATTCAGTCATGGCACTTTGTGCATACCCACTTTGGACTACTCTAGTAGCAAGATTCCTTGTCTATTACAACCCTAGTTTCTCTTTGAGTAACTAATACATCTCAGTGGCATCACTTTGAGCACCTAATAAATCTCACTGATGTAGAGAGCCTTGTAGACAAAGGGACTTTATGGTTGAAAGAGCCCTTTCCTGCATTCACCCTTGGAACTGGCTCCTGTATTTAATTTTCCTCTAGACGTGAAATGTCTTCCACATTTTAAAGTGGACTCTGACATCATTCTTGCGGAAGGCCAGTTTGATGCAAATGAAGATCTGATACCTCCTTGATAATTTCTGAGTGTGCCATATGACACAAGAGGAATTTGCAGATCATGTCTTTCAAAATTTGTTAAGGAAAAGAAATGCAATAATTATGAGATTCCACTTTACTCAGGCACATTTAGAAACTTGTTAAAACGATTTACTCCCATGGAAGCCAGCTTATTATTAAAACTGCCGCGCGACTCCTTTACCCAACCATTGATAATAGAGTTCATGTAATTGAAATCCAACCACTGATAATAGAGTTCATGTAACTAAAATCCTCATCATTCACAATCCATATCAAATTGAATTTGTTCAGTAAAATGTTCCTCTTCTGAAAAAGGTTTTGAACAATTGTCAAGGAAATAATTGTGGGATTCCATTGTAATCAGGCACATTTAGAAACTTGTTAAAACGATTTACTCCCATGGAAGCCAACCTGTTGTTAAAACTACTGCAAGGCTCCTTTACCCAACCACTGATAACAGAGTTCATGTAATTGAAATCCAACCACTGATAATGGAGTTCATGTAACTGAAATCCTCATCATCTTCATAATCCATATCAAATTGAAATTATTCAAGCAAATGTTCCTCTTCTGAAAAAGGTTCTAAACGATTATCCTCTCCATGAGATTTAACGACAGAAATTTCTTGATCAACTTCCAAATTACACATCACTTGACTAACAACAATCAAGTAAATCTCTTGAAGCTACTAGATTCCTCCACTTCATGAAACTCACGACTCATCATTGCACTAATTTCTGCAAGATAAAGACCAGTTTCAATAGGTTTTTTTAGGAATATAGTGCACAACATCAAAACCCTTAAACAAGCCTCTCCTATCATGGGTAACTCCTATCTTAGTATTTATGCATCCTTGATAGCATCAAACTTATAAATATATTCCAGTTCATCCTCTGAGAAAAAGAAGCTTGAGGCCAATGGAGTCACTCAAAGTAAGGATCCTCTAGATTTTCTAAGAGGTCAAGACCATGATCTATACATGTAATATCAAGAGATTCTTCTCCAACTTCCAGCTTCAGCTTTTTTTTTAGGAATATAGTGCGCAACATCAAAACCCTTAAAAACTCCTCTCCTATCATGGGTAACTCTCGTCTCAGTATTCATGCATCCTTGATAACATCAAACTTATAAATATATTCTAGTTCATCCTCTGAGAAAAAAGAGCCTAAGGCCAATGGCCACTCGAAGTAAGGATCCTCTATATTTTCTGAGAAGCAAAGACCATGATCTATAGCTGTAATATCAATAGATTCTTCTCAATGTGCGGATATCCTCCTACGTTTTCAATGTTCTTCACAACAAGATTGCCTACATGTTTGTCAGTATTAAGTATCATAATATCTGGTATTCCAATCCTATGTACAACAGTTGCTGGGAAACTAGATGTTCCATGGTCATGGGCATCACAATCATGTGGGACAAACTGTTGAAACGATGCAACCTTACTACTAGTCACTCCTATTTCTTTTCTTCCTTGTAGTCACATTACATTAAAAATTGAATGTGTTATTTTGACAAGCATAATAGGAAGAACATTTGCAAAATGATCATGATCTAGAAGTTATGCTACCACTCCTCTGATACCTGTTTTCTACAACTCTAACCTATCTCTTTAACCTATCTAATCCTATATTTCACCTATATAAAACCTATCTTTCTCATACAATATTTAAATCCTATCTTTATATAAAGATTTATTTCAATATATGTTTTCTACTTTCAAATATAATTGAAGCATATATTAACATTTTAATGTGTATAATTAAAATATAATATATATCTATATATATAATATATATATATATATATATTATACATATATATATATATATATATATTATATATATATATATATATATATTAATTCTAGATCATGATAATTTTGCAAATGTTCTTACTACCGTGCTTGTCAAAATAACACATTCAATTTTAACGTAATGTGACTACAAGGAAGAAAAGAAATAAGAGATAGATTATTAGTAAGGTTGCGTCGTTTCAGTAGTTTTTCCCACATGATTGTGATGCCTATGACCATGACACATCTATTTTCCTAGCGACCTCTGTACATAGGATTGGAATACCAGATATTAGGATACTTAATATCTAGTAACAACTTTTGAAAATATCAATAAACAAAGCCCACTCTTGCTCACTCATATTTGATACGTTGATTTAAACTTGTGATTTTCCTTGAAGGAAAAAATTCTGATAACAACTTATCAAAATATCAATAAGCAAAGGCCACTCTTTCTCGCTTATATATGAGACTTTGATATAGTATTCAGTCATGGCACTTTGTTCATACCCACTTTGGACTGCTCCAGTAGCGAGATTCCTTGCCTACTACAACCCTAGTTTCTCTTTGAGTAACTAGTACATCTCAGTGATATCACTTTGAGCACCTAATAAATCTCACTGATGTAGAGAGCCCTACACACAAAGGGCCTTTATGGTTGAAAGAGTCATTTCCTGCATTCACCCCTGGAACTCGCTCCTGCATTTCATTTTCCTCTAGACGTGAAATCTATTTGACCTTTGAAATTGGCTTCCAACATCATTCTTGCGGAAGGAAAGTTTGATGCAAATGAAGCTCTGATACCTCATTTAGAATTTCTGAGTGTGTCATATGACACAGGGGGAATTTGCATATCATGTCTTTTGGAATTTGTTAAGGAAAAGCAAGGCAATAATTATGGGATTCCATTGTACTTGAGCACATTTAGAAACTTGTTAAAATGATTTACTCCCATGGAAGCCAACCTATTGTTAAAACTACCACACGACTCCTTTACCCAACCACTGATAACAGAGTTCATGTAACTAAAATAAAACCACTGATAATAGAGTTCATCTAACTGAAATTTTCATCATTCGCAATTCCACTATGGATTTAGGGAATGCCTGGGAGAAAAAATCTGCTAATTATTTGTGTTTAGAAACAAAAATAATTTAGGGAGGTTAAAAAACTCCTTAGAGTGAAATCCTTCGTTAAGAATCAAAGGCTTACATAGGTGTTTTCACATGGCTTCATAGTCATCCTAGACTCATTTTTACAATAATACTGTAGAATTTGGGATTTCAATGATGACAATGACTCAATTTTGTTTTGTCTACTGTTTTGTACTCCGTTTCTGGAAACTGTTGACATGTACATGGTCAATGGGTCCTCTATCCAACCATCCTCATGTAAGACTCTCTTATTCTAGCCATGTGCCATGTGCCCTGACATTGACCCAATTCTACTCTCATGTGTACCAATGTGGTCACAGCTCCAATACTCCTCTTGAACATATATGTGGTTGGGTCCATCACCAACCTCTATAAAATATGCTCCTCAACCCAAGTATCCTGAAGTCAACATCCAACCTCCAAGGTATATCAATGGCCCCAAGCTCCAAGGGTCAATGCCCAATGCTTCTCATCCTAGGTAGGCACCTCCATTGATTGAGCAATAGATTCCCCATTGTAGTATTTTTATGAGGGTAACAACCTCCTTGAGAGGGGCACCATGCCAGCACCATAACTAAGGTCATCCACCCAAACTGAGCCATCCAAATGTCCATGAACCATTGCCAAGGGGCCAGGAGACAACACTCTGCTGTCGAGGTGAAAACACTTGGTGTAACCCCAAACTAACATGCCATATCTAAATTAAAAATATATGACCCTGACTTCTTCTTTTTATCCATAATTGGAGCTAAATTATATATATCTGAAAAGATGTGTGTTCTTATCAACTAAGAAACCCCTGTTTCTCATTAGCAATTAAACTAGTATAAAAGGCTACAATCTAGGAGCTATCAATTTAGAGATGATCTTATGAATGGTGTTGCTTGTGAAATTGGCGTAAATCTACTACAATATGAAAGTTTTTCCCTTTGGAATTAAAGCAATTAAAGTTCATTTTACGAGACCTGTAATTTTTCCTTTTGTACTTGATTCTTCCATTTGTTCCAAAAAATCCAGCTTTACTACCTAGGCTAGAGAAAGTTATTTAGGAAACATCTGGTCTTAGTGATTTCTTCTTATATTAATAGAAGATAGGTTCTTCTGTCTCCTCCTGAGAAACAGGATTCAACATAAAATCCTTTAGTTCTTGGTTTACGAATCTGGGAATGTTAGCAAGTAAGGAAGAAGCATCTTTGCTTCCCAAATCCCAACACATTATTTCCCATCAAATTAGAGAATAAATGAATCGTTGAAGCTTTGATCTCATTTTCTCCTACTTGATCCAACTTCCAAATTTACCATGTGAATACCACTAATGCACTTCTAACTTGCAACTGTTTTTGGAAGAATTTGATATTTCTGTCCCCATCATTCTAGATTTAATTCCCCATTCTGATTCCTATCTTTCACATATATCTTCCTATTCCCTTAATGCTCACTCTTCTTCTATCTAGAATGATTCTGTCAGTCTTCCCATAATTGTATCCTTGATGTATTCTAATCTTTTGTTGATGCTTTGTCTTAATTGAATTTGCCTCTTTCCACTTTTGTTTTGACCAAAATTTTAATTTGTTTATAATATTTGTTAATTTTTATTTCCATCCTAAACAACATTGACCCTTCTAGTTCTTTCTTCCACCATAGCTTTAGCATTTCTAAGCAAACCTGATCTTTTTGAAGATTCATACACATTTTGAATTGGGTTAGTCCCTATTTTGGGGAGGGTTGTAATCCAAATGAATTGGCCATTGATTTGATTTAGTATCCTGATAGGATACGTGAATCTAAATTTAAGTTGCTTGAAACAAGATCCTCTTAAATAAAGACTTATTAGTCTTTTCACTACATAGTTAAGACTTTTTCTTCTATTTTGTAATGTATATATATACTTTTTGTTTGTTTGACGTCTTTAATTTCCTGTTCATAAATGCTTATGTTTATTCTCTAAATGGTTTACTAATCCTTGTTCTTCCTTTTTCTTCATTCTCATCAATAGTATTTTAGGATCTGTAGATGCCATCCAAGTCCTAGGGTTATTGAGATCCCCGTCTTTGAAAAGAGTGTCCCACATTGACCCTTTCCAAGGAAAGAGTTCGAACATTAAGGGTTTTTTAATTCTTAAGGTTATCGAGATCCCTATCTTGGAAGAGAGTGTCTGACAGTTGACCTTTTCTAAGGAAAGAGTTTGGACGTTAAGGAGTTTTTATGTATGATGCTTTCAAGAAATTGTGTTCTGATAGTTTATAATTCCTCAACCTTCACATTCCAACAACACCTTGGAATTACTTGTGGTAAATATTCTAATTAGCATGAATTTGTAGGCATCACAAGATTGCTTTGTATCAAATTGGGCTTAGCATTCCTATGTTTCATTTGTTAGGGTTTCATGATGAGCCCAAGGTAACTGAATGAGATGTAGTGTTTAGAACACCTTTAAACAATGAAGTACATCTAGGTAAGATCATCCCAATGAGCACAATGCATTATGTGTAATGTGCATGTCAAATGAAACTAGAGCCTTACCAATTAAGGTTACCCATAAAACCCCCAAGGGTTGGATTGAAATAAACCATAAATGGAGTGATCAAGAAATCCTAAAGGTCTAATAAACCCCTCAAGTTGGGTTTACATTAAATATTCTCATATCCTCTCTTAAACACAACTTGGAGGAGCTGTGAAGATGGCATTATCTTAACAATGTTTCGTAATAATAATTTCCTGCAGTTAACATCATTATAGCAACCTTTCCTATAATGTTTTTAGAGAAATCAAATCTCCCATAATTTCCACCCTTAACATAGTAAGGTTGAGATTATTGATAGTGAAAATCCCACACCATAACGAGGTGCAACATAACAGTTACCTTCACAACACCTCTACCCAGTCCTCTTTGGAACACAATGAAGCAATGTCATGCAACATGGATTACAATTAAGAGTTCTTTATAGCTTGAACCTCCAATCTCCATAACCTAAAGTGCAACAAGAGCATATGCACAAATGGTCAGAACAGGTTTCCCAAAAAGCTCTATTAAGAATAGTCTCCAAAATCAGAGTTCTATCAAGTTATCAACTAAGCAATCTCAATCATGTAACCTACAATCATAAATTATCCCAAATCATGCAAGAAGAGCATCAACCAAAGAAACTTTTACAGCCATCTAAGATAGTGAAAACTTAATTTTCTTTGCTCAAAAGCTCTTTTTGTTTTTCGGTGTATATAAAAAGGCAGTTTGTTGGTTTGTTGCTAATATGAGTAGTACCTAGGCCTTTAGTCACTTTTTTTTTTTTAATTTTCCTTATTTTCTTATCATCAAACAAATCTATATTTTTTTGTTGACTATTCATACAATAATTGGGTTCTTGACAACATCAAGTTGGGTTTTTACATGCAAACATGGTCAATAATGCTCCTCTTTAAACATAGATAAAAGGATCACTACAATCAATAAGGCTCACATATAATAGCTTGGATCAATTTTTTCTTGCATGGCATAACATGTCAACATAGAAACAAGAGAAATCAATAGGAGTAAAGAGATATTTATGAGTGTATAATTGATTATACACATCCTTATGAATTTCTTTGGCACTTGTACAAATGTTGCCATGACCACTCATCAACCCAACCCATAGCCAATCCTGGTAGTTGGCATTGGTCCACAATTCCTCCTCCTATGCCTCTTCTACAAAGATCTATAAGCATCACTGCTACCATACCAAGAATTTAGACTCTCGAATCCTCTTCTCTATGATGAGGATTTTTGCAGGGAAAAGAGTAGTGTTCTTGGTAAATAGATGGTGAAAAATGTAATCACCCCCCAAATAAAGGTGCATGTTGTCCCTTCAAATCAACAGAACTATCATTTGTCTCCAACTTAGGCATATACTATCATCAACCAGATTTTCAGTAGGGGGAATTTTGTACTCTGCAACTCAGCATAATTATCTTTAGCAACAAATAAAACAACGAATACAAAATAACCTTCTTGCAAATCAATGTAAAATGACCTCCATCTGGAAATGGAGTCTGACTATATCTAGGTCATTCTCTAAGAAGTCTCATCTCAAGCTCAATAGGGATAACCATACCCTATCAACTCTTCCCAAGTCCAACACATGTATATCCCATCAGGCACAACCACTACGATTCAATAGCCCTAGTATTTTTCTCAAATTCAAGGTAAACCAAGTCATTAGTAGCTAACGAAGCATGGGAAGAAGGCACTTTATCAATACCATCCTTCTCACAAGCATCATCCCTATTTCTCTCTATTAAAAAAGAAAAATTCAAACAAGTGACTAAACACCTTTATAAAAGGATATATATTTTGCACTATAAACCTTTTAGCAATAAATTCATTGAATCCTTCCACCCTTTGATTCTAGGTTGGAAAATTACCATTCTATAATTATTACCAACTCACTTTTCACACATATCGGTCTAGTATGATTTTGAGTGAAAATGTATGGGACCTTTCCTTTAAACTAAAGCAATAATATATATAGAAACCTGACTTATAGGAATGAGTTTGCTTCAAGAGTTTGAAGGGAATTGTTGTTGAGACTAGCTGCTCTTGTGAATACACAAGCATATCACTTATGAATGGAAAAAAATATATACTCGGATCATGATTTACTACTTAACACATGTAGTGCCTCCACATGGTTAATAGACACCTCCTATGCTTTAGATCAAATTATCGTTAGACTTAATTGACTTTAGCATGTAGATGCACTAGAAGTATGTTGCTATTGATGCAAACAAGCAAGCCAATACTCCATTTCTTATGATTGAGTTGACTCTTCCATTGTTGTCAGCACTAAACTTCCTTCACTTTTCACCAACAACTCTTAACAACACTTTTGCATTGGCTAGAAAATCATCGATCAATTGACCACTTCAAGAATTTAGTATTTTTTCCAAGAAAAAAAATTGTATATTTGCTATTTCAAGTAGAAATCAAAATATTGTGCCTACTCATAAGTCTCCCTTCAGACTACTTCTAGATTATCATTAGATTTTGAATAATGTCATTCTAATAAATAATGATATTAAAAGGACATTTCCAGCTATAGTACTAACATTGCAGACAACCCAAAGTAATATCTTAAAACCGCTCGTAAAATTCCTTTAAAGTTAAAAACAATATTGACTGGAAAGCTAACACCAAAATACTCTCTTTAAATTCTTTGCTGTGAAAATCCCTTCATTTACTGCACTATCCTACTTTCTTCATGATGCATTTGAATTGTATGGAAAGCCCCCTCATTTAGACACTGTCAAATCATGCAAACCAGACATGATAGTAAGTTAATACATCAATTTCTCCCCTTTCATTCTTTCCTCACACTAAAGCGAGTGGTTTAGAAGTGTGCGATGGAGGAGTTTGGAACTGCATGTGGGTTTATTTGACCAGGAATTGGGATGAGGACTCATTATTGCCCTTTTTATGGACTTTAATTCCTCTCCCGTGAGTGTTGTTTGGTTTGGAATTGGAATTCTATTTGAGTTATTTGTCTTCATTCCAGGATTTGGCCTCCAATGTGATAGAGAGTGGTGGTTTGTTGTTTGTTTACAGTGCTAGGGTGGTGGAAACAACTCACTGCCACTATGGAAATTATTGTTGTGTTTTTTTTGAGCTTGATGACGTGAAAAGAGGAGTGAAGTGGTGTGGAAAGAAGATAGTGCTAAGTGGAGGCATAGTGTAGTATGATGAATTCTACCATTTGTTGGGATAAATGGAATGAAGATTTTGAGAACCAAGTTTAGAAGAAAAATTGTGCGAGGGATTCCTGTGTAGTGATCACAGAGGCATATGTTGGAAATTGGGGAATGGTAGAAAGAAATTGAAGCATTCACAGGGCTTGAACGCAGGAAACATTTGGAGTTCAATGTTCAGCTAATATCTCTATAGTTGCTAGTTGGAAGAATTGTGGTCCATATTGATTTTCCTCTAGAAGTTGTTTCATATTCCCCCTGAAGACTCAAGCCCAATGGTGGAACTTTCCCTTTTTCGTGGGCACTTTTATGCTAAAATTTGAAGGATATCCTCAGAGAAAGTGTTTGTGATACTTTGCTACTTTACATCATTGACAGAGGCTGAGAGGAGGAGAATAATGAGTCCTTGAGCTTTATCCTCTCTATCATCTTAACTCTGTGAGGATTGTAGATCAATACAACCACAAACACAATCATAGGTACATTTCTGATAATAAAAAAATTATAGGCCAAAGGTAGAATGGAGTAAAGAGTTGCCCAAGAATTTGTGCATTTGGTGCGTAATTTTAAGGCTTGTCTTGTGTTGGGTTGTTTACAATAAAGATGGAATAAGGTATTGATTGCTTCTACTATCTCAATCCAAGTTTATGGAATGTGGATTGTTGATCCATTCAGTTGAATTAGAATTGATTTTGTTGTAACTATTGTGCATTGCAAGATCTATGTTGTTTGGCTGCTCTTTTGTCTAATATATATGAGAATGCAACAGATTTTCTGAAGAAGCCAATTTCTTAACATGCGGAGTAAAAGAAACCATTGTTGAAGAAGCCCATCTTGCTGGAAACCAATAAACATGTAAAACAAGACCTAGAAAAAGGGCCAAAGATCTTCAACAAGAATTCAATGGGTTCCTTAAGGCTATTTTTCATGATGGCATTTTTTGACTATTCTCTAGCTGAAGATCCCTATAGATATTTTACATGGAACATTCCATGGGGCACAATATGACCTCTTGGTATTCCTCAACAGGTAAAGTTTTTAAAAATCCTAGGCCTGTTTCAATGCTAATAGTTGTAGCTCACATATGATTTTCCAAGATTTTTCTGAGACACATTATGTTATTGTTTTAGGGAATTTTAATAAATGGACAATTTCCTAGACCCCAGATTGACAGTGTCACCAATGATAACATCTTTGTGAATGCATTTAACAACCTGGATCAAGCTTTCTTATTACCTTGGTAAATTCTTTGGGTTCTGTATTTGTGGATTGGCCAATTGAGATTCATGGATTTCTTTGATGATCTTCAATTTTGCATTGAGGTTTTTAAACAAGTTTTAGTATAGGAGTGGCATTCGACAACTTAGAAATTCATGGAAATATGGAGTACCTAATGCAAACTTCCCCATACCAAGGGAAAACTTTACATACAAGTTCCAGGTGAAGAACCAGATAGGTAGTTACTATTACTTTCCATCATTGTATTTGTAGAAAGCTGCAGGGGGATTTGGAGGACTAAATGTAGCTAGCAGGGCCCTAATCCCTACTCCATTCCCTCTACCTGATGGTGATATCACTCTACTTATAGGTGACTAGTACAAAACCAACGCTTTAGTAAGTTATTAATCCATCCCTGAAACATGTATATCTCTTGAAATTAAAGAGACTAGGTATGTTCAACTTTAGCCTGTCCACCATAATGTTCTCTTGCAATGCATCAATCTGACCATATTATATATTTGGGTAGATCCTTAGAAGAATACTTGATGTGGGATGATCTATTGGTAATCCTGATGTTTTTCACATTCACGGTCATGGGCTTCCAAATGAAATAACAATTACAGTGGAACAAGGTACTTATCACTAATCTCTATAATAAGGCATTTTGGTAGATTGAGTACAGGTGTTTCTAGCCTTTCAACGATTCACAAGATCCAGTTTATTTTGATTTTATCTGATGGATGTTGAATCCATTGCTTCTTCTCTTGAGATGTATCTAAAATGACCCATCTATTAATCTGCAGGGAAAACATACCGCCTCCGAATTTCAATGTGGGATTGTCATCATCTTTGAACTTCAGGATTCAGGGTCACAAATTGAAGCTTGTGGAGACTTGCAGAAGAATCTCACACCATTCAAAATGTCTATGATTCTCTTGACATTCATGTTGGCCAGTCTTACTCTGTTATAGTCACTACGGATCAGCCATCTCAGGACTTACATTGTTGCATCTACCCGTTTCAAAAGTTATGTTATTTTTAATACTGGCATTTTCCGCTATAAAAATTCCTAGAAGTAGGTTTCTGGACAAATTCCAAGGGGTCCAACAACCGAAATTGATTGATCTGTGAACCAGGACAGAACCATCAGGTTTTGTTCTTGCCCTGATTACTTTGGTTTTAGCATATGCATATGTGAGATAATATTATAGATTTTATAGATAAATAGATAGATGAATGTATATATGTATGATTGATAATGTTTTATGATTACTAGAAAATATAGATAAAAGATCATCATAGAAATTGGGGATAGCTATTAAAAATCAATTTCAAAGAATGGTTAATGGTTTTTTGGTTTAAGTAGTTGGGATTGTGGCTTTCCATCTCATCTATCTAGGTTCAAGTCTCCTGAAGCATGTTCTAGACAGTATTGTTTAGATTAGGTTCAAGAAGGAGAAAGCCCCCAAGGAATCTCAGCTAAACAAAGTTAAATTTTAAAATATCTAGGAGTTTGTACTTATCTTATATAATCAAGTTCTCAAAATTTGAATGGCTAATGTTGTACAAATGGAACTTGACAGCCAGTGCAGCTCGTACAAATCCATAAGGATCTTTCCACTATGGGAAAATCAACATTACTTGAACAATAATCCTCTCAAACTAAGCCCCCACCATCGATGGAAAACAATGTTATGTAGTGAATGGTGTTTCCTACGTGTGTTCCAAAACACCATTGCATCTTGTAGATTACTATAACATAAGTAGATTGTTTGTTGTTGGTGCATTCTTGATGGTCCCAATGCTACACTATCTACTCACAACGTGACGGTTTTGCTAAATGTGGAATTATGTGCTTTCTTTGAGAATCCGAGAAGAAAATACAAAGGGGCGTGACCAAATTCCAGTGGAAATCGCTATCGTTAGAGGGTAATTCAGAAGTATTAAGGAGCTTATGTGTTGAGGAGCTGTGAACAAGACTACAAAGTGTAGTCAAAGGTTTGAGAAGGAGAACAAGTACGAAAATTTTAGGATTTTCTTGCTATAAATAGGGCTAAGATTTTACAAATCCTAGTCAAGCCCTTAATACCTAAATCCTGCAAATTGGGTATGGAAGTGACAACATCCTTCAACAAAGAACATTTATTCACAAACACTACAAACCCTAGATTTCAAATACATTCTTGTGTTTGTTTAGGGTTCTCTAACTAGGTTTTTAAGGGATTTGGAGGCCAACTAGATATCTTGGTCCTGCAATTGATCCATACATTTAAAAAAAATTAATTGTTTGACGTGTTTGAAGAGCGAAAATGAGAGAAAGAAGGAGTGCACAGGACCTGAGCTTTTGGTATTTTTGCGTGAACACTTCGTTCCGGACTCTGCGCCCCATGGATGCTCAGAGTAAATATTGTAGCGCCGCTAGAAGTGTTGTGGTGAGGAGGGGAAACAGTTACTGTGGCTCTTGGCAATCTCCATGTTGCTCTCCATTTTTCCCTTTGGTTATGGGCTCCTCTTTGCTGAATCAATAGTTACTGCTCCTCCTAGCAATCTCCACACTTTTCTCCATTTTTTCCCTTTGGTTATGGGCTCCTTCCAGACTCTGCACCCCATGGATGCTGAGAGTAAATCCCTCAACCTCGCTAGTAGTGTCGTGGTGAGGAGGGGCAACAATTACTGTTCCAGACTCTGTGCACCATGGATGCTTAGAGTTTTCAGCTCATTATGAATTTCATCCTGAAGTTGGTATCACCTTGTGTTCATGAGAAGTTGGTATCACCTCCTCTCATGCTCCTCCACAAAGTTCTTCTGGTTGAGGACATTCAACAACCCTTCGACCGATTCTAATAACTTTGCCAACAACCTGTTGCTTTTAACTTGCTTATCCTCCTCCAGTTTTAGTCTCTCAAGTTCTCCATTACGAAAGTGTGATGCTACACACTTCGAGCTTCCAAGGGTGATGGCCACCTTTATTCATAGTTGTTAACACTCAGTAGTAGTGTAGTGTAGGACCGAAGAACCACACAATTCTATATATAATGATGCCTTCCTTTGAACTGCCTCCATGAATCATTGAAATGTGGGGCTTCCAAATCCATGCTTGAATCTTTTCAAGCTCCTTGGAATGTCAATAATATGATACAAAGGTATAGGAATATGATCAACCATCTACAATGGATTGAATTCTCTACCAGGGCCAAGGCTCCCCTCGCCTATGTAAAATTTTTATAATTGTGGAGCATTAACATCTTATGCCACTTATTCTCACAATTCATTACTTGAATTTTCCATTTGTAAATATGATTTATATAGGGGCTTCATTTCTTAAGTCTATGTGGTTAAGAAATTAATGCATGCTCTCGATCCTTACATGCATGCATTGAATTACAAGTTTTGATCCATGTGCTTGACGAGAGGAGTGTGTGGATGGACTCCACCATGGATATTTGTTCAATTATTTCGCTGGAAGGCCATTATATTGTATACTAAATTCATAATTATTTGTTTCATCATTCATAGAATGGGTGAGTTATAGATTGACCAAGGATATAATTTTAATTTCCCTTACTCCAATGTGAATCCTTGGTTGGCCAATGAATTTTATATTGTATTCAATTGTTTATACACACAAAAGAATTCAATTTTCTCAAATTGCATTGTTTGAAAAATGATTCTCCGCAGGATAGGAGGAAAGGTTGAGCTTTGCAGTTTTTTGACTTTCCACAATTGTCTTATCACAAGCATTAAGTCTTTAAACATTGTTATTTTATCGATTTCTTTTCCATTGAAATTTTCAGGTCGTGCCAAAGCCCTAGGTATTAAGCTTGATTATTGGTTTCCATACCCAATCCCCATGTGTATTGAGTCTCTATTTGTTTGTTGGGGCATCGGATAACCCCTTTCATTCTTGACATTCCTATATTCTATTTAATTTAAAACCAGCCTAGATCCATCTTAACTTCGGATCTATAAAGGGTCTAGAGGGATCAAATCTCTCAAGGTGAAAACCTATTTTATGCATGTAAATTTTGAAGAAAGGTTTTCACCTCAAGAGATTTGATTCCTCTGGGAGCTTGATAGATCTGGAGTTAAGATGGATATAGGTTGGTTTAATTATTAATTTTATTTTTTTAGTTTAATTTTTACATATAATTTCACTGAGTCAAACTGTTTTTAAATTAATTTAATTAATTTTTTATTTTTATGTAATTTGACTGGGTCAAAATGTTTAGATAACATAATATAATTGGACATTACAACAACTCTTCCATACTAGGATGGAGAGTGTCTTTTGGCCCAAAAATGTAATAGAATTATATATATATATGGATTGTGAAATGAGAACCAATTGTGGGCATGTGTTATTGATGAGTCATGGTATTGATGCATGGTATGGTATGGTTAATAATATCCATGGTAAAGTGGGGTGAGTATCCATGGTTAAAAGTCTTGTTAATTGTAAGCATTATTTTGATTGT